>WOVY01001133.1:0-131770 GCA_013436015.1 Rhipicephalus annulatus | reverse complement strand
ACTAGAAGGCAATATAGCAGGAAGCTTACATCAATAAGCGAATTAACATTTTTTAAACTCACAAATACCACTTGTTTTTCACACAGGAATAAAATAAGATACACCTTTTTTGCACACCTAATACCATTCTTCTCCCAAATAAATACTCTATCGTTCACGTTACAGTACAACTCACAGCATTGAATAAAATACATCTTCATCCAACCACGAACTGCTTTTCAGTTTGCCTATTTCATGTTTAGTTTTTTCGGAAGAAATAAACATTGAATTACGCAAACGGAAAAAGCAAGGTCATACCAGGAATGGAGGTGTATTTTATTCAGCTTCCTTTCTAATACGAACGTGCTTTTTATTTAGCGTATTTTAATGTTTATTTTGTGGGAAATAGTGAATTGGCATTCACTTTCTTTTCAGCTGAGTATTCCAGGAATTTACAACTACGACCAAAGCGTTTTTTATATAGAATGAGGTTTGTGTAGGTAAAACTGTCTGTCGTTCTAGTTTATTCTAGTAAATTGTATAAACAAATTTTCCTTTTCCACTTATTGTTGCGGTTCTAGCTCAGCCTTCATGGCAGTGCAAGCTCTCCCTCCCTCCACAACCGTCCCAAGACAAACCTGGGTACACGATTTTGTATTTACTCTAGAGGAGCAATTACGGTTACCCCGGTGGAGTGCCACACGACACTACCATATTTCAATATAGGTCTGATAAAACTGTGTATGCCAGAGCTTTAAAATTGGCATGCCAACAACGCAAGTTCCTTTGAAAGAGATTTATACCTTACCAGCTTTGGCTATGAGAGTGTCCACCCAAGGCCTTTACGAACATTTAAAATATAGTAGCCCACCTAGGTACTTGTACGTATCATCTTGTTTTTATTCTGTATATTGTTCAGGTGGTTGCCATGACGGAAATGGTTTGATCCTTTTTGTAAATGAAGTATATACACACTTTGTTATGTTAAAACCCTTTTTAATTTCATACAAATGGTTATAAATGAGTGATAACTATTACTGAAGTGCTCATGCATCACTGTGAATAGAAGTATTTAGTACACGACCACTTTCATCAGATCACAACCAAATTAATAGATGAAACTCTTGCTGAGATTAGCATTACCATAAAATAAAAGTAATAGCAGACCCAAAAGGAAGCCCTGTGGAAACCCTGAGGTAAAATCTGCGTATTCGAAGCATTTCTCTACATTACTATTGTTTTTTCTTCTTTGAGAAAGGTAGCATTCAAACCAATTGAAAACAGCCTAATCAATATTTAGGGTGGTAAGTTTAAAACAGTAACAGTGAACTTGACACCTTCTCAAAGGCTTTAAAAGAATTCAAGAACACATCGTTCACCTATTCTACACTACCTACGCCCGATATGCCATCGTGAAAAAATTCTACTAACTGTGTTGTGCAAGACAGACCTCTTAGAAATTCACGCTGTTTGTCGAAGAGTACCTTGTGCATCTTTTAACGATTTATTATTTGTTCATATGAACCGCGTTCAAGTACTTTACAATAGACGCATGCTATATTGGGCCATAACTACCAATGTTTTTTTTGAAGCATAATATATATTGGCACCACGTGCGCAATCCTCCAGTTATGTGGTGAGATACCTGCGACAAAAGAAATTTAAAAATTGCATACAGGTTCTTAAAAGTTTGCCCCGCGCATCGGCTGAGAATACACGGAGAAATGTTGTCTTTACCACTAGATTTACTTTCATCAGCGTCCTTCCATAGTTTTTATATTCTATTAGCACTAAGCTCGACAGAAAGCATAGACGAGATGATTCTGACAGTTGCACGCTAGTGACAGCTGTGTTTAGGTAAAAATACTGAGGAGAAAAAGTTGCCTAGACATGCAGCTTTGTCTCCAATATCAGTAACGAAGCAACCATATAATATCAGATTATCAGATGACGAAGATATTGATGACAAGGAAAGCTTTGCACGGTACGTCACCACTAACATTCGCAGACAGCCTACAACAGGTATGACGCCAGAGTGAGTGAGCTATGACCAGCAGATCTAGCGCATGTGCGTGCGGTAATCACCACGTCTTTAGTTTATACCAAAGAAATAAGTCTTTTTTATCTAAAGGAAGTGTGTGCGCTGACTATACGCACGAATCTCTCGTCCACATAGCGGGCCTTCACCGTTACTAGCTTTTGTAATTTCCACTCACAAGAACGATGCAGCATAAGCGATATTGTTCTCTGCTTCTTGAAAACGCACTTTCTCTTGGCTTCCTTTTATACAAGAGTGGAGGGGTGTTTTAAAAAAAACAGCAAGAAAACACAGCATCGTGAACTCAAATGCTGTGTTTGTGCGTTCTAAACCACATTCATAAAGGAAGCAAGATGGTGCATTCGAAAGAAAGCAGTGGGCGTATTTCGCTGCGTACAGTCGGCTCTACGTATTTCTCAACATGGCGCCCGTCTTGATTATGTAAGCTGAAGAATGGCTGGTGTTCATAATTTTTTTGTTATTTTAGTCCTGTACTTTTTACTTAGCCGTGTCAAATACCAGTTATCAATCGAGGTGATATTCTACAATGTCGGCGCCGGAAAAATATCGGCCTGCCGTGCGCCTATCATACTGGGATGTTAGAATACATGTCTTTTTTTACAATACTGTATACGTGAGTAGCCAATTACATTTGCTGAAAGAAAAACTTGTACCTCTGACATCCTATGTTTGGTCAATTGATTAATATAGTTATATTTTAATTGGCAGTTTTTCCGAATAAATTTAAACAATAATGAATATAAATATTCTTTTCTGATGTGGGGAACACCGCTAGGGGGCCACGGAGTGCGGACGTGTTGCGCGTCGGCTCCGCAATTTTCCAATGTTTTTGGTGGATTGTCGAATTTATCGTGGAAAACGCTTGTCACCATCGATCGACGGCAGTTTCAAGGACTTCCCTGACACCAAGTTTTGCCAGGTGGGACCACTTTTTAGCCACGTATTGGCGCCTTTTATTCCACCACAAAAGCAAGAACGCCAAGTCCAGCGTCTCTGCGCACGACGCCATAGGCCGGCCGCTGCGGCGGTGGGGCCTGCAAGCCTAACGTGTCGCCGGACCTCCTCGGAGCTCCCGATCCCCGACGGCAGCGTACAAGGCCTTTGCCAGGGCTAAATGGATGTCGTAGAGGTAGAAGGAGAGGACATACGGCCGGAAGATTTCGGCGAGGGAGCAGGATGGTGCAGCGTAAAGAGAACGAAACAGGCCGACGGCGCGTCCGAGACAGCGCAAGACCAGAAGACGGAGACGCAGCAACAGGCGGCTGCCGCGGCTACTACAGGGATTGCCCCGGATACTGCCACAGCGGCGCAGAATAAAAAGAAGTGTGCTCGTTACTTGCAGCACCTCGCTAAGGCGAGCCGAATGCCAGAGTTACCGCCCGATGACTACAGGATCATTGTGCGCCCCCGCGGCGGATTCAACGGGGCTGAATACAAGATAGATCGCATTTACTGCTGCCTTCGTAACGCGGCAGGTATCGGTAGAGAAGCGGCTAGAGAGGACAGCATCTGCCTCAACGTTAAACAGAACGTCGTGGTGCTCAGCACTCCGTCCGCGGACAGAGCCAAACGCTACGGAGCCATCAGCAAGCTTTGCATCGGGAACCGAGAGTTCGAGGCGAACGCCTATCAGGCCGCCCCGGAGAACACTTCCAAGGGCCTGATTAGGAACATTTCCAAAGACGAGAGCCCGGAGGACATCGTTAACAACCTAGTGACGCAGCGCAACCCCAGCGTGCTGCATGCCAAGCGAATGGGCACCACGGACAACATCATCGTATTGTTCGACGGTTTCCGTGTTCCCAGACACGTATACTATGGACCTATGCTTGTGAGATGCTCCCTCTACAGAAAGCACATCGACGTGTGCTACGCGTGCAGGAGGCTGGGCCATCGCTCCGACGTGTGTCCCAACCCTGCCGACAAGATTTGCCGTGGCTGCGGAAGCAGTAACCCACCTTCTGACCATCGCTGCGAGCCGCGGTGTCAACTGTGTGGCAAGGATCATCTCACGGGTGACCGCGTCTGCAAGGCGAGATACAAGACTCCTTACATAGTCAAGCGTCGCCGCCTAGAGCGAAAGCGGCGTGAAGAAGAGCAAGCGGCCGCGGCGTCCGACAGCATCTACAACAGCGGCATTAGCACCGAAGGCAACGGAGGTTACTACAATCATTATCCGGCGTTTGACAGTCATTCATCCAACGCCACCCGAAGAGGACGCTCGACAAGCCGAGACACGAGAGGCGGCGGCGGTAAATCCCGGTCCCGCTCTCGCAGCCGGACACCAAGGCCGAGAAGCATGTCGAAGACGCGCGGTGGCGCCGTTCCGGGCGCCGCAGCTGTCAACCAAGGCACCCAACAAAGTCAGCAGCATCAGACGTGGCGGCAGCCGCAACAACAAGGACCCATGTGCACATGGCAGCAGGTGAGATGGGCGGATGTAGCCGCCTGTCGCGCCGGCGGCGCTGTTTCGGCGGGACGTCCTGGCGGTCCCGCCGTCGGTGGCGGCGGTGGGAGCGAGCTCAAGCTAGCGGTAGAGCGAGCGCTAGAACAACGCCTAGGACCATTACAATCGATAATTTCAGAGCTGAAACGCGAGAACGCCGCCCTTAGAGCGGAAAATTCCAAATTGAAAGGAGAGGCTCCACGAATGCAACAACCGCAGCAACAGTCGACGGCGCCGCCACCACCGACGCCTCGGTCTTCGACTCCGTCGAGACCCGAGGCGGCGGGGACGGAGACGGATGACGAGAGCAGTTCGGGAGAGGGGGCAGGCGGACGCGAAGACCGCCCGTGTACCGCGAAAAGGATAGCACTAGATCCTGCCAGGCACGAATCCACACAGCGGTTTGGCCGTTATGATAAGCTACAGAAACAAATCGATACTATAGAGACCAGCCTCGATGAACGTTTAGCTAAACAGGTGGCTCAGATGAATGACATGTTCAATAGTGCGATAGCTAAGCTCTCTGAACAAATGACACAAATGCTCACCGCGCACACGGCGCGCATAGAAAACATTGAAGCGCGACTCCCGCCATCTGCGGGCAGACCGATTAGAACGGTGAGTAAGCCCTACGCTAGACAGCAACAGAGTCAGCAGCAGCAGAACGCGCTGCCAGACGCCGAGCCGCAGATTCAGCCGCACCCCAGTCGCCTCGACGGCGATGGGCTAAATTAAACACAAGCATCACCATGGCTAGACACGCGCACACTCACACTAACACTCACAAACAACAGTACACGATCTGGCAGTGGAACTGCCGGGGATATAGGAGGAAGCGGGAAAATCTCGAGCAATTTATTCGAAGCCGTGAGACGAAACCGGACATTATCCTTTTGCAGGAAACAATTATCCGGCAAAACTAGCTGGTTACAAAGCCATAAATGCGGCCGCGGCGGACAACAGGCGGAAAGAAAAACGTGCTACACAGCGCTCGGCGCGTGGTGGGGCGCCGGGGGCGGCCGCGGGTCGCCGAAGGCGGAGCGATCCGCTCTCGTCGTCGGCGCGACCGCGGTCGCTGTCGTCGCCCCCGCCGCGTCCGGCGCCGGTCGCCGCCGTGCTAGTTAGACGTAACATCACGGTGGCGCAGCGCGAACTTGAGTGCGTAAGGATACCGCATGTTTTTGTAGAATTAATTCCTAAGCGCGGCCGAGGCCTGTTTGTACTTAACGTCTACAGTAAACCCACGCTACAGCACCGATTTGGGGAGCTGCTCCGGAGAGCAAGCACGGCCGCCAACGGCGCACCTCTGCTAGTTGCAGGTGATTTTAATGCGCCCCATGGGGCCTGGGGATACACGCGTGAAACGCTCAAGGGCAACCACCTTTGGGAAGACTCGCAAGACCAACGGCTTGAACTGATCGTGAACCCCGCCGATCCGACGCGCCGGGGTAACAGCGTGAGCGCAGACACGCTACCGGACCTCGCGTTCGTGTCGAATGTCACCGCGGCGTCTTGGCAAAACACGCAGGAGGACTTAGGGAGTGACCACTCTCTGATAGAGATTACGGTAGACACGGGCCTGAGCGTTCGTAGAACATACTCTGAAAGCACAGGCCGTAAACTCAAATTAGTGCAGTGGGACGCGTTCCGCAAACAGCGAGCAGAAGGCGGGCGAGGCGACGAGCCGATCACTGATATAGACGAGTGGACCGCGACGCTCAATCGGGACGTAGACGCGGTAACGTGCCACATCCCGCCCGAAGCGAAGCTCGAAGTAATCGACAGCAGGCTCCTACACATGTGGGAAGCAAAGCAAGCCCTACTCAAGAGGTGGAAGCGCCAAAGACATAACCGGGCGTTGAGAAAACGCATAGCACGGTTAGACAGAGAAATTGAGGAACATGCGTTCCAAGTCTGTAGGTCACAATGGGAAGACCTGTGCAACGGCCTCGAGCGACAGATGCGCGGGGCGAGTGCTTGGCGCCTTTTCCGGCACCTATTGGATCCGGAAGATACTCGTGCCGCTCAAGGCCATAAAACTCGGAGACTTGTGAACGATCATAAAGGCGATGACCTTCTCGGTGCAATACGTGACCGTTACTTTAAGTCGGCAGAGAGCGTCCAACACCCAGATTATGACGGCGTTGCTAATGAGCAACTAGACGCCGAATTTAGCGAAGCGGAAATTCGGGCAGTCCTTTTTGAACTAAACACCCGATCGGCGCCCGGCCTGGACCGGGTTTCGAACAAGCCTCTCCGCAACTTAGATGACGAGTCAATCTCCCGATTTGTGACTTATGTCAACGAGTGCTGGCAACGCGGTTCCCTTCCTGAAGCATGGAAAAGAGCTCGAGTTATCATGATTCCTAAACCGGGCAAGCAGGTTGCGCTTGATAATCTAAGGCCAATTTCGCTCACGTCTTGTGTAGGAAAAGTTCTGGAGCACGCAGTCCTCAAACGCGTGACTGACTTTCTCGAAGTCCGCGATGTATTTCCGCACACCATGCTAGGATTCCGCCGCAATCTCTCCGCACAAGGCGCGTTGCTTCAGCTGAAGCACCACATTGTTGATGACATTACCAGCTCAACCAAGGCGATCCTTGGCCTAGATATTAAAAAGGCCTTCGACAGCGTTAAACACGAAGCAATTTTAAACAGAGTTCAAACATTAGGACTAGGACAAAAAACATATAATTACATACGTGACTTCCTTGCCGGCAGACGCGTACGCGTCGTCGTTGGAGATGTGGAACTGCACGAATTTGAGATGGGCTCGAGGGGCACGCCACAAGGCTCCGTAATTTCGCCATTACTCTTTAATTTAGTTCTAATTGGGCTACCCGAGAAATTATTAGGCATACAAGGATTGTATCACAGTATCTACGCGGATGACATCACCCTCTGGGTTCCCGGCGGAGGTTGTGATGGTCACGTCGAGCGTACGCTCCAGGCAGGTGTAGACGAAGTTCAGGAGTACTTGCGAGGAACGGGCCTCGAATGCTCGGCAACCAAGTCGGAACTTCTAATCTACAAACCTACAAGTAGAGGTCGCAAAACCCCGCGCGACGAGGAAAGGGAGTGCTACAAAATAAGCGTTCTATTGGCAGATGGCACTCCCATTCCACACGTAGACAAAATTAGAATTCTGGGGTTACACCTGCAGGCAAACGGCCATAATGGTGAGACGGTGCGAAGACTACGTCGTTCGGTAGACGACACGATCCGACTCCTACGTCGTATCACGAACAGACGTACTGGTATGCGCGAACACTGCGCGATCCGTCTAGTGCAGGCGTACGCAATAAGCCGTATAACATACGTTGCCCCCTACCTCAAATTGCTAGGCTCAGAAAAAAACAAAATCGAATGTATAATACGAAAGGCTTTCAAGAGAGCAATTGGAGTTCCACTGAATGCGAGCACTGAAAAGTTACTAGAACTTGGACTGCACAACTCACTCGACGAGTTAATTGAGGCCCATGTCGTTTCGCAAAACGAACGCTTGTCGGGGTCTAAGACGGGTCGACACATCCTCGAGTCACTTGGCATCCGGTACCACACTCAGCAGGGAGAAAAAGCGGATGTTCCTGCCTCGGTTCGCGACCGCCTAATTGTTCCGCCGCTTCCTAAGAATATGCACCCGACGCACCACGTCGGGCGCCGTAACCAGCGAGCTAGAGACCTTCAAAAGAAGTACGGCACTAGCGACGAAGTTGTGTACGTAGATGCCGCGAGATATGGGGACGGGAGACACGCACACGCCGCTGCGGTCGTTGACCGTGCGGGCAAATGCCTCGCGAGCGCCACGGTGACCACGGGACATACGGAGGCGGCCGAAGAAGCCGCGATAGCCCTAGCAATCGCCACGGTGCCGAACGCTACGATCGTAATCAGCGACTCGCAGGCAGCAATCCGCGGCTTCGCGCGCGGCCGCGTCTCGCGGGAAGCGGCCCGCATCCTTAAGATGTGCGGTGATGGTGACTCAGCGTCGCGATCGCCACAACAAAATTTAACAGTCTTCCTCCTTTGGACCCCGGCACACACCGATGTCCCGCTTCCGGGCAACGAGGCGGCCCACGCCGCGGCTCGAGGTCTCACTCGCCGAGCCGTTGCACATTCCGTGGCCGCCGCCTCCGCTCCCGAGAACGGGGCTTCTGATCTGCCGGATCGAGACACTTCGACAGACACGCAGCGACAACACAGACCACAGCGGTCGTGGGGTGATCGTCTCATCACTTTCCGAGATATTACGCAACACTACAGACTGGAAAGGCGAAAGTTCCCGCCACCGCATGACAAATTAAACAGACACGATGCCGTAAGCTATCGCTTACTACAAACCCACTCTTACCCCAGCCCGGTCGTCTTACGCCACTGCTACCCGCACTTACACATTACCGATCTATGTAAAGCATGCGGGCACAGAGCAACGCTGCGCCACATGCTCTGGGAATGCGCCGGTAACAATGGTCGAGAAACGGCCGCCGTTCGCGATGCGCCTATGGCGGCTGCCAATACCAGGCAACAGGAAGCCTCGAGCTCACTCGTTCCCGCCGCCGTCCCGTCTGCGGGAGCCGCGGGGGACCTTCTCCGTCGGCGACGCCGCCGCTGGGAGGCGGCGCTCAGAAGCTCGGAGCTCAACGACCAGCTCTGGGCTGTCCGGCAGGCCGAAGATGCCGCCCGAGTTCAGGGACTCAGCGCCGCCATCTGAGGCCACCAAGACCAAGCTGCCGGCCAAGCTCTAATAAAGTTTCCTCTCTCTCTCTCTTTCTGATGTGCTCATATGCGTGATTTCTTTGTTTATAGAAGTAGCGAGCTAAAAGTAATTTAGGGTTGTGGGCACTGAGCAGGCCGGCGCTTAACACGTGTTTCTTAACCTAGCGATACAAGAAAAAAATGTATGTCGACTTTTATTACCAAAAACACGGTCTTTCAAGAGCAGCTCTGGTGATAGTTCTTTGTTAGGAGTTGCTCAGCTTTTAGTTGAGTGTTTGTGAAACAAAATGATTCCCCATACTCTGTGCCGCAGCTGGCTGTTCTACTTCACCCCGTGTCACACTAATCAAACCATAAATAATGAAAATAAATCACCTAGAGCTAAAGTGGTATCTGTTGTCATATTTGCAGTGACAGTTGATGTGCTCCTTCAAGAGCTATCTCATTTCATTCTGAAACCTATCACAGAACAAGAGACGTATACTACTTCTAAAACAACCTAAAGTATTTCTGCTTGGAGTGAATAAAGACACAAAAATGAATCGGTGAAACTCGCTCTCTGAATATGTTTGCCCATACGCTGGAATAGTTTAATTGAAAGTAATCATACACTCAAAAATAAAGCAGCATTACAATTTTACTGACATGTGTCATTGTCTAATAATTTTGCTAGAAGTGCCCACAAGCATCGATCATGTGCACGGCATGCACCAGGAAATATACTACTTCTGTAGATGATTCTGGCTAAAATGAATGTCATTTGAAATACTCTCGTCAATTATATTTCAGCTCAACATAGGACAAGTAGTTGTCACGCATATACTGCAAGAGATTTGTTTAATGTGATATGCTGATTTAAACCTTTGCACAATACCTCTAACACAAAATATTATATGTTTAATTAGCTGAGGTTTCTACCAGTATTTTTTTTCATACGCAATAATAAACCTTTATTGACTCCAAAGTGAAGGGAAGTAAGACAAACAGGAAAGCAGTGGCTGTGCTTTCAAGTGATTTAAAATTCCATACAGGTGGTAAATATCGGCACGCTTCTACTGAATGACGAATTCACCCAAATGAGCTTTGTGCAAATCGTATGCTGTAAACCTTCATACTAAGGTAAGCTAATTTCTAGCAGAATACGTGCAACAATTGGATGTGACAAGTCAGGCTTGAATGTAATATTATTACCTTGATGCGACAGCTAGGACAAAAAGCCACCACGTCGAGTTGACTTCACGAAGGTCTCTTTCAATAATGCTCATGACGCAAAAAGCAGGTTCAACAGACCACCTTTCGGGGAGATTCAGTGGGGGTAGGTGAGCATGAAGAAGATACAAATAAGTATGGTTTCTGCGTGGGCCATTTTAATATATTTATTTGTAACGTTTGCTCTTTTTTGTTTGGAGCTCCTTAGTATCTAGGCTGGTCCGCTGTGCATTGTTCGTTAGTCGGCACAGCTCACACAAGGTGCCCACTAAGGCCGATACGTTGACGATGACCAATAAGTGCTTTACAGACCACAGACTTTTCTGTAAATAATGAAAACGATTTTGAAAGAGTTCTCGTCCCTGTAAGGGGAAGCGGTAATGACAACAAAAACCTGTTCTCCGAAAGCAGAGAACGGCTAAGGGCTGTCAAAGTATGCCTTGACAACAAAAAATCCCAAAGGCGTGAGCTCGAGAAGCAGTGAGTTCGAACAATGAGTTGCTTCTGAGGTGCAGTCGTCCGATATGTGTTGAGTGGATGCACACTTTGCGCAAGGGGCTCGCCTTCTGCAACTCTTCGATCCGTGCCCGAAACGTTGACACTTGAAACATTGACGAGGAATAGGGATATATGGTCTTACACGGAGCTTACAGTAGCCGGTTTCCATTGATTCTTGTAACTCACTAGTACCGAAGGGGACATTTATTTGTTTGTTGGGTGTTTCTGTCTTGTGTCGACGTACAATAATTCTCTGTACCTTGAATACATTCTGGTCTTGCCAGCTTTCTAATAGTTAACTTTCTGAGAGATGAAAAAGGTCATCATTAGAAACGATGCCGCGTACAGTATTCATGGACCTGTGTGGGCCCACGGGAACCGGGCTTTCTCCAAACGCTACAAGTTCTCTTCAAGCCAAAAAGCTCTCTTCATGCCATTTTGGCATATCTGTTTTGTCTATTTCTAGAGCTCACCTCCTAGGCAGGTTTTTAGCGATAAAAAAGCGTTCAATTATTGCAAAATTTTTTAACGAGAAAGGAGTCCAATCCATTTTGAGCAAGGTCTTCCAACTGAAAAACACAACGCTAAGCGTAGCATGAGACTAATTGATTGATTTGATTTGTGGGGTTTAACATACCAAAACCACCATATGATTATGAGAGACGCCGTAGTGGAGGGCTCCGGAAATTTCGACCTAGCACGAGACTATTCTGAGGCCATGCGCGACCACACACGCAAAATACTGCATTTTTCAAAGACATAAGAAAGGACGGTGACAGTATTTGTCTTGTTTTCAATAAGTTGTTTGTTAACAATGACGTTTAGTTGTGGGACACAGAATCGAACAGTGCTAAACAATTGTCAACTGACAACAACACTTCACGCATCTCAAATGTTTATCCCTCTGTCTTCTCGTATCACCAACCAGTACCTTTATATCAGACATCTGAAGCAAACGGATCGCCCACTAGTTTCCTTGATCACATACACGGCTTTTATGTTCTTACAAACAAGCCAGAAGTATCTTCAGTAAAATGAACAAAAAAGTTCAACCCAAACCTCAGGAGTTAAGGTGTCGACAAATAAGGCATCACACGAAATAACTTTCGCAAACGTAAATGTGCGCAGCATCATGAACAAATTAGATGCTTTGGAATTGTTGCTTATCGGCCTCAAACTCAACTTCTTGGCTGTTACTGAAACGTGGCTAACAAGTGATATCGAAGATGCTAAGCTAACACCCCTAAACTATGCGATCATACGCAAAAATAGACAAACACGAGGTGGCGGCGAAGCTGTCTCTATAAGTAAAAGAATTCCCTTAACATTACTTCCAGACGTAGAAGGCGTAGAGGCTGTATTTTTCAAACTTAAATTCACAACCCACGTTATCGTTCTCGGGTGTGCATACCGCTCCCCTTCATCAAACCTTGAGTGTATGGACGCCTTGTGCACGCATATTTGGCGACACGCCTCTAATGCCAGAGTTATCCTAGTGGGGGACTTTAATTTGCCTGACTTCAACTGGGAATAAATGCAGTACTACAGCGCCTGCTCAGAAATAATTTAAATTTAATTTTTTTCAAACCTTTCACGAATACTGACGCAGCCTACGCACGTACAGGGACAAAACTCGAGTGTGCTGGACTTAATGTTTCTCACTGATAACTTCCCGGTACATGAAGCAAAGATAGAACTACTAGACGGTATTTCAGACCATAATATAACTTATTGTAGGATACCTATAAAGGACAGTAAAATGCGTGCATACGCAGAGGAAACATTTCCACAATTTCGTAATGCCGGTGACGCAGCAATACACGACTTTCTGTTCGACGAATTTTCATCAATTCAAGAATTAGCCTCTGACTCCACTGCGACTATGAAAATGTTGTGGCATTAATTCAAAGAATTTGTTCTTATCACTACAAAACCACGTTTCATTCAAGAAAAAGAAGAACAGAAAGATGAATTCGTCGGTCACACATGTCTTCATATTTGCTAAAAGAAAAGTGAAGGGTTTGAGGAAAAATGTAAAAGAGAAACCGAATATTTGTAGCCGACAAATTCTAAGCGCAGGTATAACTGATATAAAAAATAAAATAAAGGTAACCAAGTCTGCTTATTTAAAAAAAAAACTCTACCTCGGTTCATGAAATGTTCCCCAATAAAATTTTGGCAATACATGAATCCTAAGGTCTGTAAAATGACCCACGAAACGCCTGAAAAAAATGCTTATTCCTCATACCTATCAAATAGCTATTTCCAATTCATTTTTACAGTTGATGACGGAAAACAGCCTCACGTAGAAATTAGAGACGAGAAATCTATTAAGTGATTATTCGTGTCAGATAAGGTAGTTTACAGCTAAGTATTGAAGTTGATGGCAAAAAATAGTTCCGGACCAGGCAACATAGCTAACGCGTTTTTAGATAGATATGCAAGGTGAATAAAAAAATACCTGTTCCTGCTTTTTAACTGATCGTTGTCGTTGCGTACCCTACCCAAGGATTGGAAAATAGCAAAAGTGATTCCTATACATAAGTCCGGAAAGGAAAACGAACTTTCCTATTATCGGCCCATCTCATTAACATGTACGGTTGGTGAAATGCTCGAACACATAATTTTAAAGCACATAACGAAGCGCCTTGAAGAACACAAAAATACTGTCCCCTTTTCAACACGGCTTCCGCCAGGGCATGTCTACTGTAACACAACTCATTGAAATGGTCCATGACGCCTCATTAAGCATCGATTGCCAAAAACAAATTGATCTTAATCTGCTAGATTTTTCGAAAGAATTTGATCGGGTGTCGCAAAGCAAACTCATCTTGAAACACCAACTTTTTTTAGGCAAGGACCAAATTCTTCACTGGATTACTAACTTCCTAACAGACAGGTCGCAGTTCGTGGAATTAAACTATGTCCAATCTTCGATCGTACCGGTGACCACTGGCGTACCGCAAAGCAGTGTTTTGGCACCGGTATAATTCTTACTTGTCGTGAATAATCTTGCTTCATCTGTTAATGTCGGATGCAGATTATTTGCAGATGACTGCATTCTGTACAAAGACATCTACTCACACGATGATCATATCGCCATAAATACAGTGCGAGACGCAGTTTCAGACTGGTGCAGTGACTGGCAAATGAAAATCAACAAAAAAGTCCGCCGTCTTATCCATAACTATTAAAAAGCATCCATCCAATTTCAATTCCGTCATCAATTCAGCTACTCTATCTAAAGTCACGAAACATAAGTATCTAGGAGTTATTATGTCACATGACCTACGGTAAGAGACTCATATTCATTACATCCCATAATCTGCGCTGAAAAGACTGTAATTTATAAAAAGGCGAACGCAGCAAGCACCACTACACAAAAGCTTACTGTCCTACAATACACTTATACGACACATCCTGGAGTACGCAAACACTGCCTGGTTCTCGTACACCAAAAAAAAACTACCCAGCAAGCTCAAAGGTGTGCAACAAAACGCGCTTAGGGTCATCTTTAACAAATTCAACCGAGCAGATTCATCTACTGAGTTGCTTAAGAAAGCTGGACGACTAACCATAATAAACTGGGCGATTTTGGCACGCTTAAAGCTGATGTACCAACTGTCATATGGTCACCTAAACATAGACAAGTCTCGCTACATGAAGCTATCCGCAGCTATAACTACCCGCCAAAAATACTCTGATACCATGGCCCCTTACAGATTTTACACAGATGTCTTCGAATTATCGTTCTTCCCGCTGGCGATCAGAGAATGGTATAACATGTCCCCCTCGATTACCAGTAGCACATCCTTAGCAACTTTCTCAAAACTGGTAGAAAGAGACATGATAGCCTCGCAAACAGAATATGGTGTTATGTGATCTTTCTTGTTATTTAAATAAAGTGCCAATATGACTGTACTTTGACAAATATGTTTATATGTTTGCTTTTTTCTTGTTGTTTTGTTATTTTTTTTCTTAATTCTTTTTTCCCTTTCTATTGACTGCACTTAATCACTGCTTCAGATTGTCCACCTGTTATAATCCCTCTGGAATTGACACTATGTATAAATAAATATTCAGCTTTGTCAAGAATCTCCAAAAGGAGAGCGCCTCTTCCCATCTTTGTGACTTTATAGCCTGAACCTATTGCTTCGGTGAGAGTTCAAAAAAACGGTGAAATAGTACGTAATGTCTACTTTTCGTTCTGACTATGAATAACATGGTTCTTCTGGAAGGTTGGTTTTGGTGTGTCGAGCATGAAAGTGTTTTGTTGCACCGCTTTTTCAGGGAGTGATCAAGAATGGGGGGAAAAGAATTTGCCATAAATTGAATTCAAAGTTCGGCAGTAGTGCCAGCAGCCCCCCACCAGGCCCTACCACGGGACGTGGCAGGAGATGCTGAGCAAGTCCTGTCGACGCCAGCTGTACAGCGCTGCTTTAACCTAATATAAAATAGCCAAGATTGAGTATGCACACCAGGTTAATCACTGCCGCTAGAGAATTTGGAAGTAGGTGAAAAAGAGAAGATGACAGGACAGATAAAAATGGCCCAAGAGGTGTGTTGCATCTGTCGGGGGGGCCTTAAAGGTCCAATCATTCGGCGTCGGCTGAACCACAAGGATCCCTTCTCCCCGGACACGGCAAAGCCACGCACGGCTTGGCGTGGGAAGGAGTCGAACCCCTCCGTTAGGTCGGATCCGTGGTGTCGCTACACACCGCAATAGTATGGTTCACTACAGTTTTCTTCATTTCTCATGGCATGAGCGGGATGATAGACGAGAAGGCGGATTACACTGGTCAGTACGCCCAATACAATGCCAACAGACCAGCACAAGCAGGCCGTTACCGGCAGACCAGCACCTTTCTGCGGCTGCCAGAAGGCCAGTAGCAGCAGGTCGCCAACAGTGCACTGTTACCAACAGAACAACACTAGCATGTATTAAGTATTCCCTCAGACGAGGAGACTGTGGGTATTTTAAGTAAGGGTAGAACTTCAGAGCTTTCTTCTTTCTATTTCTATTAATCAGCTTGCCCAGAAACCTACGTTGCTGACAAATTAATTTCGTGGCACCCCTTAGCCAGCAGAGCAAAAGTGCTCGACAGAACAAAACTCAAGCGTGAATGTATGTCTGACAAATAAGTACGTCTTATTCGGATCATTTAAGTAAATATAATCAATAGATAGACATGAACCCTGTCTTTCAGATGATACTGCCCACCATAATACATGTCTGAAGTTGTATTTCGCCCAAATTCAGGTGCGGCAGCGTTGATTGCCTATTAACCTGGCGCCTTTCAAACGCACAAGACTTATGTACCTTTAATGCCACAACTATGGTTATTAAAAACAGATGGACCACTTGTCGTACAGCACGAGCAAATGCAGCAATTCAAAGCTGAGCATTTCGCACAAGTCTGATTCGTTTAGATAGAAACTGAAGGAACAAGAAAACCACAAGAAAAGTATAATTCATGAAAAATTCCAACATAATGAATGCCGGCCCTGCTGCTTTTTTGAGAGTAAGAGGGTTAGAGATACGCGGCACTTATACATTGCTGTTTGCCGTGCATGAGAAGATCGCCATGACCTGTCTCAGCTCTGGCAGTAGGAGGAGGACGATATCTTCGTAGAGCAGTTTGATGTTTCTGATGTCTGCTGAATGCGCCAGGATTTGACGTTGATTTTCCGGCTGGGTTAATTTTCCTTTACTAGAATCACCGGGTCGTGGAGCCAGAGGTGGTATAAAACTACTTGATGTGTTCTGATACCGCACTCGCTTCGCTGTTCAATTGACAGAGGTTGCTCTTGTGATGCCATAACCGTTGATGGCAATCTTTCTTACCCTAATATAAGAAGATGGGCAGTCGGCGCACGGTGTCCGGTTCACGGCTAGCGATTTTTTCACAGGTGCGCAACTCTTGGGCCGAAGATTGAGGGGTCCGATGATAGCTGATTGCATGTGGGTGAGGCCGAGCCCTGCATTTCCCGGTATAGGGCCTATCGCTTCTCGGAGGAGGAGAAAAACTTCATTCATCCCAAAGGGAAAGGTGCGTTGGTGGAGTGTCAGAGGAGCCTACCCAACGTAGGTCTCTGTTGTCCTCTTGGCCCTGTACAAGATACGGTCCTGTACAGGGCCTTGATACAACGCTACAATAACGCAATGCGCCTATTCCGAGGTAGGCTATCTGCACAGGGTTAACACTAGACGCCAGGAACTTTGCAAGTAAACAGAAGAGAGTAGAAGACATGAATAATAAAAAAAGAAAAATAAACACGAAGATGTAGAGAGAGAGAAATAGGGAAAAGCGACTGCCGGTTCCCCTAGGTGGGTCAGGCCAGGGGTGCCGTTTACGTGAAGCCGGGGCCAAAGAGGTGTGTTGCCACCGCCGGGAGGGGAAGGGGAGTGGGGGCCTTTAAAGGTCCAATCGCCTTGCATTGGCTCCACCCCGAGAATGCCCTTTTCCCTGAACAAGGCTTAGCCACGCACAGCTAGGCGTGGTAAGAGGTCTAAGCCCCCTCTCCATTAGCTCGGATCCATGGTGCCGCTACACACCAAACGCCTGCGTAAGCAGACGCCCATGCGGGGATGGTGAGTGCTTCTCCACATCTGCACACAAAGGCGGAACGCCCCTGACAAAATAAATGAATTTGTAGTGTATGTATGTCCTGTTCTTAACCTTTAAGGTATTATTTCTGTGTGGCATGATTTGGATCTGGCGGCCAAGGACAAAGTTGCGGCTTGATGAAATGCAATTTATTACCTGGGTGTGTGTCGCATCTGCTCTGCCAATAAACCCTGAGCTATAGAAGGTGCCATGTCGAGTGCAGGAATCGGCATCGTTGAACTGATAGCGGTTTTTTTGGCGGATTCAGATAGAAGGATGCCCTTAATTTCGCGGCGTCCTGGCACCGCGCAGACTACAAAATGTCTCGCATGAGTAGACTGTGGATAAAAGCCAATAAGCGAGGCAAAAACTGTGTTTTAACAGTTTTCAGAGCTTTTACTACGCTTAGGGAATCTTTGTAAAGTATTGCCTTCTGTAGTTTTATTTGTGTAGTGTATTTACCAACCGCAAGTATCGCATAAGCTTTTCCCGTGAAAACGCCCATGCAGTTGCCCATACAGTTGAATATCGGTTTCAAAATAGATGCCTCTCTTCCAGGAGAACGAAAGACACTTATTTTTCTGTGCTTTCAGTAACAACCCGTTTTCCTCTGCACAATCGGAGCCTTTTCATTGCCCTGTTATTGGTTTTTTATTGCCTTATATTATTAACAACTGTAGCTTTATTTGTTTGTAGTGTTTGCCAACCGCAAGTATTAAATAAGCTTCACGGGTGAAACTGCATGTATCAGGGTGCAGAACGCCAGCTTTAGAAAAGAGTGAGCCAACCGCTGCGTACGCGACAAAAATGTTGGCCTTTGAGGCATTCTTGATGAAGTCAGGACATGTACATTTCTGTGGTAATTATAAGAAGTACGTCTGAATATGTGCAAATATTGCGTGCTTCGTGACCTCCAAAAAAGACACGTCGCAATATATCGCCTGCCACTGCCATGGTGGCAGGCATACTGCTGGGGACATCAAACGATGTTAAAGTGGCACACCAGTTTCCTTCGCTAGGCCTCTCACAAGGAGTGAGGACGGCTGTCTTATAGAAGGTTGTTTCTCAAACACAACAAGACTTGACATGTCAATAATTGTAGAATGTGAAGGATGTTTCTTGTTTGCGTTCACTTCAGTATACTTATTAAAAGACGTGTAACATCTCTGTAGGTGGAGCGATCGTTCGTTCGATTCGAAGTACAGGCTCTCCACGAGCTAGTGCGAAAAGCACACGTAGAGTGGCGGATGCCTAAATGAGGAACAGGGTCAAACATTTTAAGGACTATAGGTGTCACAGACTGATATGCTATTATCCCATATTTTAGATGGTTACGTATGAGGCTTGTATACAAATTGATCAGACACGTTTTGTCACTTTCCCACCTAGGGCGTGACAACACCTTTAGAACGAACAATTATTGCTCTTATGCACTTGTTTTTTAGATACATAAAATGTGGTATGAAGGTTAGGTTGGTGTCCAAGACTACGCCTAAGAATTTGTGTTCGGTATTAACGGAAATACGTTGCCTGTGCAGTTGAATATCGGATTCTGAAAGTGATGTTTGTGCAAGAGTTCCTAGATATCGTCGAGTTTCCGAAGCAGTGCTCTGACGTTCAATCGTATTGTTTGTGCATTGAATGTGAGTGTAAATAAATGTTGTTTGTACTGAGGAAGTATTGCGTTAGGTCACATGCCAGTGTCAGGCCCAGTGATGATGGTTTCCGACTTTCTGGCTTGCTCCAAAGAGCCACGCCTTTCCTTCGGCACCGAAGACACCATAGGACTTGCTTTTGTGCCCACCACCTCGGACGAAGTGCTCGATGCCTGCTCGCGGTTCTTGCGTGTGGGCATGGAAATTTTAGGGCTATCTGTCGAGACAGAAGGCCCGGAGACTTCAGGTCCGGAGGCCTGCAAGCCGTTTGTTGGCGGAAGAGCCTGTGCTACTTTGCTGAGGGGGTGGAAGGCGCTGCCGCCTGTCCACTTTGTGTGGTACGTGCGGGCACCGCGGAGTTTGGTGGCACTGCCCGCTTTCGTACCACCTCTGCAAACGGAGGACCCTGCAAAGTAGGCGCTTGCGTGCCTCTTATATTGAGATGTTTTCATTTACTTTGAGGACTTGCGCGGCATTTACTTTGAAGTGCATGTGCGAGAGTAAACGAGGTGTCTACCGTTACAGTTTGCGCAATGAGACTTCCTTCTTCGCAGTTAGTGTGTCCATGCGAACTACACTTTGCACAGGTTTGACGGCCATGAGATCTCTGAGAGCCATGGCTGAAACGCTGGCTTTTAAAACAGCGTCGGGGGTTGGTAATATAGGGTCGGACCTGCTCCATCAAGTAGCCTGCTTAGATGTATTCTGGAAGCATGCCTGAGAAGAATCTATGGATGGGACGCTTTGTCGGCGTTTCATTGTTGTCAAGGCTGATCCTAATTCTCTGAGCATGCGTTAAGTACTGTTCGTTCCAGTCTCACGGAGATCCCTCTCTGTCAAGTCGATGAGGTCTTGATGAAGCACTACACCTCGAAAATGTTCAGGGAACGGAGCGGTGTGGCAGATGAAGGTGTGGTTCCGAAAGAGGTGAGTTTTGAGAGGTTTTCGTACTAGGCCTTTCTTTGTACTTCAAGAAGAATGTCCCCACTGGCCATGCGTGTAGCCTGACAACCTGTACCAACGGTATTGGTGAGGTATTTTGATACGTCAAATAGAGAGATTGTTCTCGCGTTCTTTTGTGTTCCACAGTGAATCACATGTAAGTGCGGGAAGATTTGTTTGGGTTTTAGGAATCCATTCAGCATTCCTTAGGTGCACCCCAGCTTCGATGGAGGGCGATCAGACAGTTTGGGGAATAAAAAAGAGGCCAGAAGTACATATAAATTCAGCAGCCATGCCAGCAAGCCAGCACAGAGCCCAGCATGCGGATCCAGCAGCACAATTATAAAAAGGCATGCCAGCACCTGCAGTAGAAAGATAGGATAACTCAATATTATGTGACCAACAGAGCGCACTTACACAAGGTTAACCTTTGCCGCCTGGAAGATCAAGTAAACAGAAATAAAAAGATGGCAAGAAAGAATAAAAGAGAGAAATGTCGAAGATGTAGGGAGGGAGAGATAGAAAAAGGTGATTGCCAGTTTTTTTTTGTTGGTGGGTCAGCCCAGGGGTGCCGTTTACGTGAATCCGAGGCCAAAGTGATGGGTTCCCTCTGCCGCAGGACCTAAAGGTTCAATCACCCAGCGTCGGCTCAACCCCCAAGATCCCCTTTTCCCCGAAAACAGCAAAGCCACCCACGGCTTGGCGTGGAACCCGTTGAAACCTTTCGTTAGCTCGCCTCCATGGTGTCGCTACACACCAAACGCCTGCTTGCACAGACGTCCGTGCAGAGTAGTTGTAGGTGTCGATATAACTGCAAATAGGTACACTGGCACGCCCGCTGTATTCTGTATTATCGTCTTTGCGCGAGAACACTACTTAATACTCAATCGTTTTTGTGCATGTAAATCAGACAAGTCATCATGAAACCTCAGTATATTTTGAGAATTTGCAAGAGTGAGAAATGGCATAAAAATATGCACTAACAGCCGCATTATGTGGCTGCTCCTACAGTCGATTTGATAATATTTGTACGTTAGGTGTGAATATTTCAACAAGCTTTCTGTTTTTGGCCAATATGAGCTTTTCGGTGCCCAGCAAGTGGTCATGAATTTCAAATAGAGACGCAGTTGTTTTGAGTCTTTGTTAACACTCCAGTTTGTAAACACGAAGTTGAGCAGCAAGTCTCTTAGTTGAATAATGATTTTACTAGCAGCTGAACGGGTGCGGGTGTGGTGTAGTAATCAAGAGTTAGTGAGGTTCGGAATCATGAGGTGGCAATTTCGAATCTTCTAGGTGGTTGTCATCA
The DNA here is from genome assembly GCA_013436015.1 of Rhipicephalus annulatus. Taxonomy (NCBI): domain Eukaryota; kingdom Metazoa; phylum Arthropoda; class Arachnida; order Ixodida; family Ixodidae; genus Rhipicephalus; species Rhipicephalus annulatus. The sequence goes on along the minus strand of WOVY01001133.1, from coordinate 110,352 downwards.
TGTTCTTTGTCAATCAGTGCGTCAGTGCGCCCTAAACCAATTCTTCAAAAAAATTATTTATGGTGACTACGCACCCAGTTCTAGCGCTGTAAACGTGTTTTGCGCTGTGTACTCAGCACCTCCCTGAGATATGCCACTCCAACATCCGAGTATCCAGCGTGATATTGCGCCCATAATTTGAAATGGCACTGGATGCTGGTAACTGATGGCGCTGGGTTTTGTAATAGGAGTATGATAAAAAAATGAAGGCATTATTATTTCGCTGTGTTTTTTGCAGCCTTATTTTACGTTTAAAGGCGCGAGACACCTGCTGAAGAAGCTGCCACCAATTCAAGCCCATCAGAAATCATAAGTGCCAAAATCTTCGATACATGCAAAGAAAAGCACATCAATCAATAGGCTTTTGTTGCACAAGATATTGTGGTTCTGCTTTTTTTGCGCTTCAGGTAACATCTTCATGTCTAACTTTGGGCGTATTTGCTGCAGTAGCAACCACCTCATAACAGCACGCCCATAAGCGCAATGGTAGGGTTCATCGCAGCTTTATTGATTTATCACGGCATGAGTTGAATTGTGGAGCAGAAGGCGGGTTGCCCTCGTCAATACATCCAATGCAGTGCCTACAGACCAGCAGTAGTAGGCCGCTACCGGCAGACTAGCAACTGTCGGCTGCTGCCAGCAGGTCAGTAACAGAATGTATTAATGGGTTAATTTCACAACTGAAGCAAGCCCTTCGTTAAACAGAAAGAATGCGACCACCAGCAGGCAGGCACCAGTAGACCACTACACACAACAAAACTAGCACGTAATATGAATTCCCTCAGACCGACACACTGTTGGTAATTTTAATAAGTGTAGAACTTCGGTGCTTTCTTCTTCCTACTTCAATTAACCAACTCGGCTAGAAAGCTACGTTGCTGACAAACATATTTCATAGAACACCTGAGCCAGCAGAGCAAAAGTGCTCGAAAGACTGAAACTCAAACGTGAGTCAAACGTATCTGTTCAGTAAGTATAATCAGTGAATAGACATTAACCCTGTGTTCCAGTCGATACTGCTCACCATATTACATGTATGAAGTAGTATTTCGCCCAGATTTGGGTGCGGCGGTGTTGTTAAGCTATTCACCTGAGGACTTTCTAGTCAGTAAAAAACAGTTAACCTTTACTGCCCCAACTACGGTTATTAAAAAGCAGATGGACCTCTAGTCAAACAGCAAGAACAAATGCAGCAATTAAAAGCTGAACATTTCGCACAAGTCTTACGGATTTGAATACAAACTGAAGGAGCAAGAAAGCCGCAAGATAAGTTTATTTCATGAAAAATCTCAACATTATGAATGCCGGGCCTGCGGCTTTTTCGAGAGTGAGAGCGCCAGAAATACGCAGCACTTATACGTTTTTCTTTGCCGTGCATGAGAAGATCGCCGTGACCCGTCGAAGCTCTGGCAGCAGAAGGAGGGCATTGTCTTCGTGGATCAGTTTGATGTTTCCCTATATCTGCTGAATACGCCAAGATTCTACGTGGATTCGCAGGTGAGGGTGCCTTTCTTTTACTAGAAGTACCGGGTTGTGGGGTAGGAGGTGGCAGTAAAAGCACTAGCAGTGTTCTGATACTGGACTCACTTCACAGTTCAATTGACAGGGGTTGTTTTCGTGATGCTGTATCCCTTCACAAAAATTCTTTGTTACCCTATAGTAAGAAGAGGGGCAGTCGGTGCACGGTATCAGGTTCACAAAAGATTTTTTCATAGGTGCGTGATTTTTGGGTCAACATATGAGGGTGACCGTGATAGCTGATTGCATGTGGGTGAGGTCGAGCACTGCATTTCCCGGTATAGGGCTTATGATTTCTCGGATTCCGGCGATATATTGAATCGACACGTAGGTTTGTTGTGGCCAACTTCAAGCAAAATATGTCGGGGTTGAAGTTTTCCTATTATTTAAATTCAATACACGATTCACATTTGCAGCGTGTTTTCGAGAAATGTATGTGTGTATGGCTGCTGCAAAGACGTACAATCATTTTATAAAAGAAAATGTGACTCTGTATTTTGCCTACAAAATATTTTATTTCGGAGTACTGCTAGGCAGCGGCAGAGACTAGAAAGTACCGAACACAGAAACATAGGTAAATGATATCGTCAAATACACTGCGTCAGACATAGAAACATGAGTTGGCAATACCGCAGTTTGACGTTGAAGGCACAGTACTCCCAAGTTATTATTCTAGGTCTGGAAGGCAATCTTTTGTGAATACGTCCCGTACCGGTAGGCCGGCAGCATACTCGTTGAACTTCTCCAGACAACTGGTTGGAACACTGTCAGAATCTTTTGCCCATAGTTCGTAACCTGGAATAGAATGTAAGGTATATATTAGTTTCACGGAATACAATGAACATATTTCTTAAGCTCAAACCTAACGTATTCAAGACAACGTGCAACGATGCATGGTTAGAAACAATTAAAGAAAAAGATTTGTTCGGGGTGGCGTTTGTTCTAAATTACCAACTATTAATACTTTTTTAGCATACACAGAAATCAAAACTCAAATATAGTTAGCGATTAATCGTAGAATATTATCTGGTTTTTGTGAAGCAGAAAAAGTAATAATTCAAGGTGTACAAAGACCTGATATGCTAAACGACGCTTCTGACCTTACAAAACACGCCTAACAATAACCATGTACACACATGACGCAATGTGTCCAATGTGTTCTCGCTGCACGCTACAATTGTTTCGATTGTTGTCCGTAGCGTTGGCTGTTAGCACTATATTCAAACAATATGTTTCGAGCTGATGCTCCTTAATCATACTGAAGTTCGGTTCATCACTCATTTTTGGCGTTACCAATATTTGCAGGAGTTTAGGATTCCGCGTTATAGAAGTAAGCATGATAAACGTTTTGCAATAAATATATAGCAATAGGCATGTTATTTATATGAATATTCCGGTGTTCGTGTTTAGGGAAACAAGCTGCCAGTAACAACCTTTATATGCACGCACAAAAGTTGCCAATTTTAGGAACCAATAGTGGGTAGAATACATTCACTTTTGTCTACTAAATATGTTTTTCTCTAAGTTCGCAGAAAAAAATATTATTATTTTGATGTCCCTGTGAAGATAACCGGACTCCAGACTTTTCATTTTTATTGTATTAGGCTAGGAGCTTCATTCAGCCAACGAAGCTTCTTCATATACATGGCTGGTGTTTTTTACAGCGATGTCTGAGATAGCGCCCAAAAAGAGAATGAAGAGCAATACCGAAGAACAACATTTAGATCACACTTGCTTGCAGAGATTATCTTACATGATCTCGCATATGCTAACAGTTTTAGTTGTAGAAACACTTGTGTCATTTAGTCATTATTAGATGTCTACGAATAAAGGTTAGACAAAGCTTCGCATGACAAGAAAAAGAGTTACAAGAACTATTTTCAGGGGCACTTCTTTTAGATGCCGTCTACAACACGTGCACGAATTTATAAATAAGAATATTTTTCGTGTATATTTGTCGCAAATAAGAAACTCGTGAACAGTGCTTTATGTTAAGCAAAGAGAAAAACAGATAAGAAGCTGCTCATCAAGTTATCATGTAACTCAGTTTTTGAACCACTCAAAAAGAATTCTTCAAGAAAAATGCGCGATCCCTTCGTTAAAGCTCTGTGTTACAGTTTCTGGAAGGAATCGAAGTCACTAAAATTACGTACCTGTCTCGGTTCTGTCTGCGCCAAGAGCGTAGAGCACGTTGCAATCATCATCAGAGAATGCCAGGACGTCTGTGAGAACTTGTACATCTACAGGCCAACATGAAAATATGCACAGTGCATAACTGTAATAAGCATGTGAAAGTGTTTAGGAATAGATACATTAAAACGTCCCATCACGGTAGTCTAGCGGCTGAGGTACTCGGCTGCTGACCCGCAGGTCGCGGGATCCAATGCCGGCTGCGGCGGCTGCATTTCCGATGGAGGCTGAAATGTTATAGGCCCGTGTGCTCAGATTTCGGTGCGCGTTAAAGAACCCAAGGTGGTCGAAATTTCAGGAGCCCTCCACTTCGGCGTTTTTCATAATCATATGCTGGTCTTGGGACGTTAAACTCCAATTGTCAAACAATCATATAGATACATTAAAACATTCCAAAAGTTTATTATAGCACCTATTCATTTAATGGGAGCCCGTTGGCTCCAACCTTCAACCTTGGGACAATGGATCTGGTTTATTTGCAGTTGAGCCTAAGAAGATAAGGATTACTGCTTTTTGCACTATGTCTATGTTTGAGAAACGTTCCTCTGAAACAGTATGGGTAGTGTGCGGCGGTCTTATTGTTGCCTGCTGCGGTTAAGCATCACGAGATATAATTGTGAGTGGAAAACTGACTAATGATGTATACAATTAAGTTTAAAGTATCAAATTGGTAATGTGACCCTCGCTATTAATGTGTGAAAAGTTACATTGCTTGAGAATATACACTGTTATTCTATATACTCGGTGACATACAGGGCAATTTGTGTAGTCATTGTGATGGCCAACACAAAAAGGCAGTTTGAAAAGAAAAAAAATACACCGCCATTCAGAACTCCAGGGAACTGATTTAAATCCAAACGATTCTCTTGATTGCATTACGCATGGACAAGAAAATCATACCCTAGTTGCGTCAAGAAGTGAATTACCCAAAAAATGCGCTACGCTGTTGAGGGTCCACTCAACAAGGCAAAAACAAATACAGACTGCTACGAATGTGGACAAGACGGATTTTATATAGCGTTTATTTCTTAGCCAAAGGTTTATTTTTAACTTAGTACTCTAGCAGGGCATTTCTGCTATATTTGATGGTGTTTTGAGGGCGAAATTTTGAAAAAACTGAAATAATGTTGCTTCAAATAAAAGAGAAACTATATGTGCTAATATACTGTGATAAAACTGCACATAAATAAAATATTTTTTCAAAAAAATATAGCTTGATGTACTTGTACCTGCGTGTATTTTATTGCCACTCCTACTGTGAATATCAGCAGCAGTGCCTTCAGGCGCATAGTGATTCTAAGCTGCTTGTGATATTATTTTATTGTTGAGTGACACACCTCAGTGAGTTTAGCAAGCCCTTCGTTAATCATTTTTTTCACTGGATAAAGTTCACTGCTCACCTTCTCTTCACATATCAAGAAAACAGAGCAAGTACACATTATTTCAGAGGAAGCAGCAGTGTACTTGCAGCTAGCACTGGCATAATATTTCCACCCACATAAAACGCACGCCTGAGATCTTCCAGCTTTACCTAGTCAACGGTCAAAAAGAGTGTAACATTTTGGTTTTACGCTTGCGCATCCAAAAACAACATGCACTGGTAAAGAAGGAATAACAGCAAATCTTACCTTCTGTCACGTATGTGATGGCGTTTTCTTTTGTGTAGCCGTATATTTTAACAGCAGTTGCCTTTTCTTCAAAACTTTGGCTGAAAATTTTGAAGAAAAATTGTGCAGGTTCAGTTTCATGCAATAATAATTGATAGAACCAATGTCTTAAAATGTTTTTTTACAAACATATTTGACTCAACCACATATATAAAGCCAACCAAGTTATCAAGGGATAGTTTTTCTCAAGATCTCTGCATATTCACAGAAACGTATAAATTGACAATGTGGCCCGCTTTTGTATAGTGTTGACCGCGTTGTGCGTATAACAGTATAGTGGGGTTGCGAGATATTTAACCGAGTAGTTTCCTTTCTTTTCTAAAAATCACGGTGTCCCGATCTCCAAATGCTGTCATTATATAATGGTGTTGCCGTTTTACGTAAGGCGGCCCATCAATCCCCATAAACCTAGAATAGTACCCATAGTTGTCAAGTGGAAACAGATCAAGACAAGTTCTTTTGGAAATAAGATATGCATTTTAAAAATTAAGACAAAGTTTAAAAATGCACCAACCCAACGTGTTGACATCTTAAAAGTTTTGTCTGGATAATCCATCTATTCGGTGCTCTGAATGTAGACGGGAGGGTCTTTCTTATGGTAAAATCAGTTGCATCACTCAGTTGGGCACATTACATTACGATATCACATCTTGTGGTAGCATTTTGAAAGAGAATGCCCGAGACGCAAGACTCTAAACAAGGTTGGCTTGTTGGAGGTTTCCGCGATGAGCCCAGAAGTTTACGCTCAGAACAAAAACCTACAGGTTTCGGCGATGCACACTCAGTGAAGCCTAGAAGTGCGAAAACCTGTCAGCAGTGATAAAGCGTCGAGGTTATTGGTGCTGTAGCTTTCCACAAACGAACGCAATTCTGGAAGTATTATGTTATATCGCTCTGTAAATAACAATTTGCAGGAATCAATCGGCGTAAAAATTTCTAATTAAAATCCTGCAGATTGATTGATATGTGGGGTTTAACGCCCCAAAACCACCATATGATTATGAGAGACGCGGAGTGGAGGGCTCCGGAAATTTCGACCACCTGGGTTTCTTTAACGTGCGCCCAAATCTGAGCACACGGGCGTACATTTCCGCCTCCATCGTAAATGCAGCCGCCGCAGCCGGGATTCGAACCCGCGACCTGCGGGTCAGCAGCCGAGTACCTTAGCCACTAGACCACCACGGCGGGGCAACCCTGCAGAACCAATATAAATATACATATATATATATATATATATATATATATATATATATATATCCCTCAAGATATGCAGAAAAGTTCAAGCTTATACTCCGACACTAATATTTTGAATCATAAGGTGATGATTTTCTTCGTCTGATTATAATTCAAAGTACTTGACAGCAGCGTAATTATTGTATTCGTTTATATACTAAGCATTACCCAGCACCTTTAAATGATTCACTCAAGTTATAATTTTAGCCTGCTAACCTCTATGTGAAGAGAATAGGAAACGCTGCTGCACAGATTCCAACTGGCTCTTGCAAACACACGGTGATAATTTTCAAAAACTGGTTGAAGAAAAAAAATCTACTAGTAGTCCGTATGACACATATCATTGTATGTGTGATCTCCCTGTGTCATTACGGTAGCACTAAAGCCAGTTACAATATTTCGCCAGTTATCTAGACAGCCGTCTCTATTCTGAGAAGAAGCTTTTCACAGCTTGAGAAGGTGTAGACCAAGCCTAATGCCACATAAAATGCCTTTGTATCATCACACCTATTGTAAAACCGCTCTCAAACTGACAGCACCTCCTTTCATTATGTATTATTTTTACTATAACATTAAACTTTAGAGCAATCAAAGTGATAATAAAGCTCAATCTCACAAAAATGTTTCGGGAGATTGATACTAACTGCAAATTGTCTTGGGTGTAAATTCTACAACAATGCTACTTAGGTACTATGTGGTATTTCTTGCTTGAATTTAAGAGGTATTGCTAATATTGTCAAAAAGAAGGACAATATCCTCAATGACAGCATGCAAGCCTCATAGCACGTACTATCTGATGAATGTAAACTTTAACGCAGGGATGGTTGGCGTTTCATAAAGTAAGGGCATTGTAGCATCATTTGGCTAGCCTGAAGGCTCACATCTAACTTCAATATGCTTTGATTTCTTTATGGGATTATCTGTGCTTTCATTCTTGGTCATTATAGAACTAGAATCTCGGTCTGATTGGCTATTGGCAGGACTCGCATGTTGTAAGCAATGCTGCGTATATATGCGCTTTCTTGTTCCCGAAATAAACATTTTTTGGAGTTATTTTCAGTGCTTGACACACCTTTTTCTGTACGAAGTACATTGGGCTTAACAGCAATACTTACGCTAACTTTTGTATGTGATTGATTGATTGATATGTGGGGTTTAACGTCCCAGAACCACTATATGATTATGAGAGACGCCGTAGTGGAGGGCTCCGGAAATTTCGACCACCTGGGGTTCTTTAACGTGCACCCAAATCTGAGCACACGGGCCTACGACATTTCCGCCTCCATCGGAAATGCAGCCGCCGCAGCCGGGATTCGAACCCGCGCCCTGCGGGTCAGCAGCCGAGTACCTTAGCCACTAGACCACCGCGGCGGGGCAATTGTATGTGATCGCGTTTAATTTATTGTGAAGTGCGGGGTTGGGCTATTTGGTAATCTATTATTAAAATTCTCAGCACGAAAAAATGAGACAATGTACAAAAGACATGAGGACGAGTGCCTCGCCACTTGCGTTCATTGTCTTATTTGCGCGCATAGAAGTTTAATACGATTTATTGTAGCCGAGTGTGTCACATAGCCACACGGAAAAAATTCTGGCGCAACAGTGAGCTGGAAGCAAAAAAGATTGGCATAGTGCCAAACGATTTCATATTTTTGTTCAACATGCAGCCTTTACAATATTGAACGCCGTGAGGCTATGCAGATCAACAGCCACACCTGCTTCTCATCGCATTTTATTTTATAGGGTCAATATCAGTGGCGTAGCAACTCTCTTGGCGTGTGTCTGTAGGGGGGGGGGGCAAGCCCACCTCAACAATCGTCAGCCATGATATATAGAGATCTAACAGACAATAATGCCAGGAATGTATAGGTGAAGTTATTAAAACCAATGTAATGTAAATGAGAATTAAGAAATATGGGTGAAAGAATAACTTGCCTGCTCATGCCAAGTTACTTTTTGACCCACGTTTCTTAATTCTTATTTTCAATACCTTGGTTGTTAGAACTTTTTCTATATTTTTCTTGGCAATAATGTCTGTGAGATCTCATTATTATTGTGTCAAAACACGGTAAAACGAGCCGTTTGGTGTACACTTCTTTTCGCAATATATATATATATATATATATATTGTAAAGTTATTGTAAAGATGCATGGCAACTCATGCTTTCAAGCATAGCCCATAGTATACTTGTATAAGCTTCGAGAGGTTTTTGTAGCCACGTAAGTTAGTTGAATGTTACCGGTCGCTTAAACTTGCCTTGTTTTAGTTTGTATGTAGAATTGTTTTTGTAGTGCATGAATACATTGTATGCAGAAAGATCCCTCAAATCGGCCAACACTGCACTACCACTTGTTCTTGTACGTTTAGTGAGGGATAGATTGCAGCAAGAGATTTGCTTGTTGGCGGACTTCAGAAAGAAATGTTCTTTGCCCCCACATAACCGTGTAAAAAATTTCTTCAGATAGCTTTCAGCAGTGGTGTTGAAACTAGATGACGGGAATTTTTCACTGGACGTAAAAGGCTGCGGACACACTGAGAGTGACAGCGATGATGAATGGTCAGCTGCTAACACCCACGAGTGAATTGCACGTCACATCCTCTAGTGCGTCACTTTTTTTTCACAATCGTAAATTACTTTCATTGTATTTATTGGGAATATCCTTCGGCCGATGTTAGCTAAGGAGCGACCGCGTCAGCAGCACGGGTAAGTGAGCTGTGCACATATCTACCTATAACTTTAGCAATTTTGGTTCTAGGAGGGTCAGAGTGGTGTCTATCTGTTCGAAAAGATACAAGGAGTTCAACCGCTACAAATACTGCCATTACAAACGTAAATTTCAAATTTCAGGAGCAAAAAACAGCGTGAATCTGTGAAAACAACAACAGACGGACCACTTGTTTTTTACGATCGCTTGTTGCTTCGTTAATATTCTACCGGGAAACTTCTTACTTATAACGTTGAAAGTCCTTAGGGTAGCTCTGACGCTACTGAAGTTTGACTAGGCTAGGTTTCATAGTTCTATAGTTATTCCGCAATCAAAATTAAGCCTAATCACTAAAAAGATTAAACTGGTAATACCACCTCGCAAACGCATTTATATTTTGTCCGCTTAATATAATAATAGACCGCACCCTATAGGCTACCAGGAGGCCCAATTTCGTACACTCTAGGCCCTAATTAGGGTGGTAATCAGCGAAAATCTCATTTTAATAAAACAAACTTTCAAAAGGAGCTACAAAGGCCACCGAAAAATAGCCAATATCTTCTTTTAGAACACAACATTCCGATTTTTTCCGTGTAAAAATAATTTTGATAGCTTAAGGTAACCTGAAGATACAGAGTTCGAAAGAATATAACGAGAACCGCTAATAAACGTGTGGCGCCCGCGTCTTCCCTCGCTCAGAGGAGGAGGGTGGCTCACTGCTCGGGAGAAAGGTACGTCCGTCAGATCAAAGTCTTGAACCACGTGTGTTTTTTACGATCGCTTTTAACTTTGCTAATAACCTACCGGGAAACTTGTAACTCATACAGTGCAAAGCCCTAGTTGTAGACCTGTCGCCGCTCAGGTTTCATCGGGAGAGGAGTAATAGTACCGGAACTATTTCGTGACCGAAATTACGCCTAATCACTAAAAAGATTAATTTGGTAACATCACCTCACAAACGAATTCAAATTTTGTACGCTTAATATAATAATAAACACCACCCCATAGGCTAATCGGAGGCCCAACTCTGTACTATCTAGACCCTTAATTAAGGGGGTAATCAGCAGAAATCTCATTTCATTAAAACATGTTCTAAAAATAACCACAAACTTGACTGATACACCACTTAAACCTACATTTAGAACATAACAATCCGGGTGCGGCGATGGCGTAGTGGTTAGAGCATCCGCCTTGCTTGCAAGAGGTCCGTGGTTCAAATCCCGGTACCGCGCAGTTCCCAACCGGAAAAAAAAATCCGCGTGTTGATGGAACTGCACTAAGAGGCCTGGGGTGCGGCCTCACTGGTAACCACCGCCGGCAACGCACTCCCTCACCAGAGAAGGATTGGCCACCCTGGTGCAGTATCTGGCCACTACCTCCCACATGCATACGTCAAATAACTCACGGCCCTCAGTCCCCAGCAGCTGTGAAGCAACTGACCACGGCAGTGGTCAGATCTGCAACGCAGCAGAGGGTGCTAAGAATCTCTGGACTACAGGCCGCCGTTGGAACCTGAGCTTGGCAACGTTTAACGCTAGAATTTTATCTTGTGAGGGAAGTCTAGCTGTACTATTCGAGGAGCTAGGGGGTCGTAAATGTGATATAATAGGGCTCAGTGAGGTTAGGAGCACAGATGAGGCCTATACTGGGCTACAGAATGGGCACTTCCTTTGCTATCGGGGCTTGGCAGACAGAAGAGAACTGGGAGTGGGATTCCTAATTCACAGAAACATAGCTGGCAACATAGAGGAATACTATAGCATTAATGAAAGGGTGGTAGGTATTGTAATTAAACTGAATAAAAGATACAAGATGAAGGTTGTACAGGCTTACGCGTCTACATCCAGCCATGATGACGCTTCTGTTGAAAGCTTCTATGAACACGTGGAATCGGCAATGAGTAAGGTAAAAACACAGTATACTATAGTGATGGGCGACTTTAATGCAAAGGTAGGGAAGAAGCAGGCTGGAGACCAGGAAGTAGGAGATTATGGCATCGGCACTAGGAACGCCAGAGGAGAGCTACTAGTAGAATTTGCAGAACGCAATAATTTGCGGATTTGGAATACCTTCTACCGAAAACGAGAAAACCGCAAGTGGACATGAAGGAGCCCTAATGGCGAAAATAAGAACAAGATAGACTTTATATTGACTGCACACCCAGGAATCGTGCAGGATGTGGAAGTGGTTGGCAAGGTACGATGCAGTGACCATAGAATGGTACGATCTCAAATTCGCCTAGACTTGAAGAAGGAACGACAGAAACCGATACGCAAGAAGACAATCGATGAGCTAGCACTGAGAGGGAAAGTACAGCAATTCATAGTGTCGCTGCAGAACAGGTACTCGGCTCTTAGTGAGAAAACCAACCTTAGAGTAGATACAATGAATGATAATCTGACGATTATCATTAGGAAGTGTGCAGTAGATTGGAGGCAGGGTAGTTAGACAGGACACTGGCAAGCTTTCCCAGAAAACGAAGAACCTAATTGAAAAGCATCAAATCATGAAAGTGTCAAGTACAACAGACAAAATAGAACTGGCAGAGCATTCGAAGTTGATTAATAGACGTAAAGTATGCGATGTAAGAAGGTATAACATGCAGAGAATCGAACACACTCTGAAAAACGGAGGAAGCATCAAAGCAGTGAAGAAGAAACTTGGGATAGGCAAAAGTCGGATGTATGCACTAAGGGACAAAGAAGGCCAAATAACTACCAATATAGATAGGATAGTTAAAATAGCGGATGAGTTTTACAGAGACCTGCACAGTAGCCGACACAACCACGACCTTAATACTATAAGAACTAGCAGTAATTGAGATGACACCCCACCAGTACCGATAGAAGAAGTCAGAAGAGCTTTGGAGAGCATGCAAAGAGGCAAAGCTGCTGGTGAGGATCAGGTAACATCAGATCTGCTGAAAGGTGGAGGACAGATTGTGTTAGAAAAACTAGCCACCCTGTTTACGAGGTGTCTCCTGACGGGAAGGGTACCAGAGTCTTGGAAGGACGCTAACATCATCTTAATACATAAAAAAGGAGATGACAAAGACTTGAATAAATACAGGCCGATCAGCTTGCTCTCTGTAGTATACAAGTTATTTACAAAGGTAATTGCTAACAGAGTAAAGAAAACATTAGAATTCAATCAACCAAAGGAACAAGCAGGATTTCGAACAGGCTACTCAACAATTGACCACATTCATACTATCAATCAGGTAATAGAGAAATGCTCAGAGTATAACCAACCACTATACATAGCCTTCATAAATTACGAGAAGGCGTTTGATTCAGTAGAAATATCAGCCGTCATGCAGACACTGCGGAATCAGGGCGTAGATGAAGTATATATAAACATTCTGGAAGAAATCTACAGGGGATCAACTGCTACCATAGTGCTTCATAAAGAAAGTAACAGAATACCAATCAAGAAGGGTGTTAGGCAAGGGGGACACAATCTCCCCAATGCTATTTACCGCCTGCTTGCAGGAGGTTTTCAGAAGCCTAGGATGGGGACCGTTAGGGATAAGAGTTAATAAAGAATACCTTAGTAACCTGCGATTCGCGATGACAATGCATTGCTGAGTAACTCAGGGGACGAATTGCAACTCATGATTACGGAGTTAGACATGGAGAGCAGAAAGGTGGGTCTTAAAATTAATCTGCAGAAAACGAAAGTAATGTACAACAACCTCGGAAAGGAGCAGTGCTTCGAGATAAGTAATAGTGCACTTGAAGTTGTAAAAGACTATGTCTACTTAGGGCAAGTAATAACCGCGAGCCTAACAACGAGATTGAAGTAACTAGAAGAATAAGAATGGGGTGGAGCACATTCGGCAAGCACTCTCAAATTATGACAGGTAGATTGCCACTATCCCTCAAGAGGAAGGTATATAACAGCTGTATCTTGTCGGTACTTAGCTACGGAGCAGAAACCTGGAGACTTACAAAGAGGGTTCAGCTTAAATTGAAGACGACGCAGCGAGCAAAGGAAAGAAAAATGGTAGGTGTAATCTTAAGAGACAAGAAGAGAGCAGAGTGGACTAGGGGACAAACAGGGGTTAAGGATATCATAGTTGAAATAAAGAAGAAGAATTGGACATGGGCCGGACATGTAGCGCGTAGACAGGATAACCGCTGGTCATTAAGGGTAACTAACTAGATTCCCAGAGAAGGGAAGCGGGTTAGGGAGAGACAGAAGGTTATGTGGGCAGATGAGATTAAGAAGTTTGCGGGTATAAACTGGCAGCAGCAAGCACAGGACCGGGTTAACTGGCGGAACATGGAGAGGCCTTTGTCCTGTAGTGGACGTAGTAAGGCTGATGATAATATATATATATATATATATATATATATATATATATATATATATATATATATCACAGAGGAGCAAACATTATCGACGCTCTCGTACTTTGATAAGAATTTGCCCACACAACAAACCACTCAAACATCAAGAATGATTCGTCTCAGTCATCGGCTCGCAACAGCCTCGATAGAGCAGCGGTAATGATCAATCTTTCTAAAAAAATTATTTTACGGTAGAAGCGAATACTGTATACTTTTACCGGTCCATAAACAGTTTGTTTGCTCCCATCGATAACTTCATCAACAAGTCACAGCAGAATAAAAGTATGAAAAGTGACGCAATTTTACTGGGCTCATGTTGAGCGCTGGCCCACTCTGCAATATTAAAACACAAGACGAAAAACGTCGAATAGGTGACCTGCACTGCAAAGTGCCTAGAAGGAAACTGATCAGAGCGGAAAGGTTGGCAAAATTTTACTGTGTTGTAACATTTCCTTGCAACATTTTCACTCTAGCGTAGTAACATAACTGAGTGATTACAGCTGGGACGGCAACCTTCGCCTTACTTGTTGGTTTCTCCTGCGTGCAGCCGAGAGTGACCGCTCCCGAATGTTAGGAGGCTCAGCTGCCCCCCTCCCAATTTTCACAATCAGAGGGGGGGGATGGCACTTCCTTTGTGCGCCCGGCTGAAACACCTATGGTCAGTATATACTTCTGCACTGGAAGTACACGGCCATTCTCTATTCTTGAACATTACTGCTACCTGTTCCCCTATATACGTCCTGGTGTTAACGCTTCACAAGTGTACGCCGTTACTGGTAACGCATTACCATTTTCGGTAACTTCGTAACGTACTCATTACAATTGCGGAACTTTAACGGGTAACGTACTGCCGTTAGCATTTTTCGGCAACGTTAGGCGCCACGTTACTCGTTACTTTTTCATTTCGAAGGTGCGACATTTCCAGAATTGGCTCCGACGAATTCTTTTGTTTCAGCGTCCGACCACTGTTGCCTATCTGGCATTGACAAATAAAGTGTGGACGGAGTTTAGTTTCAGGAATTTGGAGTGAGGGAAGGGGAAAGACGATTATTTAGCAGGCACCGATTCCCTGCGCGGACATGAGACGGTATAGCGCACTGCGACTCGTCTCAGAAAGGCTGGCTATCCTGAGACGTTGCTGTGACTGAAAGCACCTTCAGAGCTCAGAGTCACGTACGACAGGCTGCAGATTATGGCGTACAGGAAAGCATAGGAAGACACGAAATAGTCTTCATTTTTAACAAGCATCAGATTTCTTCATGCACACATGTTGAAAAAGTTCGGCCAGCATGTTGATGTCCTGGTGGTTTTTATCTTTTTTTTGGCCTCACCTAAGTGAGCCTTGTTCTCACAGAGGAGCAGTCCGGTCACGAGACGCGAAGTTGGATGCCAGGTAAATCTTATTAATCAATTTCTCGAATGTGTGCGGGGTGGGAGGGGTAGTCTACAGAATCGCTTTGTCCTGTTCAGCCTGCCACATTGGCCAGAAAAGCAGATGTCGCAATGACTGTTTCAGAGAGCTTGACAATAATATTTGGAACAAGGCCAACGGCTTTCTGGTGGTTCAGTTTGATAGCGGCGGCTGTCGACCTGTGCTTGACAGCCCCACAATTTTGTACCGGTCCAGATTCGAAAGCCAGCGATCCTTTTCTCCGGGAAAAAAAGATCTCATAGAGCTATTTCTGCTGCTGAGGCGTATAGAGCTTAGGAAGCACTTTTGCGCCCCAATCTGTCTCGTCACACGAAAGTTGCTGATGGTATGCCCCACCTTCTTTCCGACCACTTGAATGAGCATGTAATTTGCTGGCCTGCTGAACTTAGCCCGTGTAGCAATGGCAGACTGTGTTTCTGTTAACATTACCATTTAAAAAGCTCCCGAGCAAGCGAGGCTACTCTTGAACACTTTCGCATAAACGCTTCCATTTTGGCGGTAACTAACCCGTTTAAAATGAACAAGAAATGTTGATGCACAAGTACATTCCAAGGTGAATAGGCCGCTGAAACTATTCTTTTCTTCTACAAACGTTGCGCAATTATTTTGACAGGAGAAGCAGCTGAAAGAATTGCCTAAATTTGTTAAAACTCTAGTGAAGCTTCCTTAGCGGAGAGCGTTTATCCTTACGAAAACAATTACCTCGGCTAGTTTGTGAGAATTTATGTTAGGGTGTTTAGGATTGAATGTCATATTGTGCATTATGTGACGTTGAAACACACAGCTTTACCATGTGCTAGGGTCCGAAGCCATCACATGCAACTATAGAGGCAACTAACTTTAATGTCCTTGGCAATGATAAGGTTCAATGCACTTGGACAAATGTTTTAGTCAAGCCAACATTTTTGGTAAAATTGTCGTTTGGCTTAGATGTATTGTGTTAAAATTAAGTATGAGCTCTATAATATACTTACTGAAATTTCCTGCAGCAAAAAGGAAAATGACTGATATCTATTGTTGCTGAGTAACAGCAGAGGTAATGTTTGTTACTATTTTTGGTTACTGTAACGGATACGCGTTACATTTTTTTCCTTGCAACGTTGGGCGGTGACGTGTTGCTTTTATGTTTGTGTACCGAGTAAGGTATTGATTTACTTTTTTGCTAATGGAAACAACACTGTATGTGACTGAACTTTCATAGAGCTCACAGCATGCCGCTCTTCTTAGTGAGTCAGTTTTGAAAGTCAATCGATGATGATGTGTAGGGCCTTATGGCGCAGAGGCCAATTTATGGCTAAAGAGTGCCATTTCAGTGACCAGAATGTTGACAATAATATGCTGCGTGGCTGTATAGGGGGCCTTAAAATTCTTCTTGCTTTAGCGGGTAAAAACATAACTTATAAAATCATGAGAGTGGCTTGATATATACAGTACAAATGGGGGACAAAAGGTTTTGAATATAAAACCATGTTTAAATGTATTTTGCACCAGCACAAATGCCTCATCCGTGCTTTTGTGTCCAAGGGCCGCGGGGCAAGTGCTTTTCAATGTAGCCACCGCAGCAGCAACCTCTCTTGAGAGGCCACGCTATGCTATTCCTGGGCATATTACATGGTAGAAACGGACATCTGTTGGAGAAGCTAGCAATGATTTATGAGTGAAAAGTGGCTCCCTATCAACGAACATTGCAGGGTGAAATGGTATATGTTGCCGGTTGGGCATTAGAAAGTGTTGTCTTCTTAGAGTCTCTTATTGTTCACACTGGAATGTGTGTTACCCTAGAGGAGGCTCCAAGGAGCCCTACGAGTTTCTTCCTGTGACAGGAGTGTGAACCAGTGGGTCCTTTAGCATCATGGGCTTCCTAGGGGCCCTTCTTTGCTTTCTCAATGCACTGCTGCAGATCAATTTGTAAAATATTACCTAGACGTGGTGTCTCCTTTTGTTACGTAAATAGGGACACATCCACATTAGGTGCTGCAATTCACCAATCGACCACACTCTAGGGCAGTCGGGAGAAATGTGTGTATACGAGACTACGTGGGCAAAGGATCGAACCAACTACTTTCGCGTTAGGCGAAGGGTGTTTTTAAGATTTTCAGTGAATTATTCGAATAATTTTTGTATTGATCTTCTGTCCAAGTGGCAAACGAAAAATATCATAGACGCTGGCCATTGTGTCAACGTTGCGAATCCTAAAACTGTGTTCCCATGCAAAGGCATTGGCCCTGTAAGGTGAAATAAATCAAGTTTTCAAAGGCTGTGTTGGCAGCCCAGCACACTGGTCTAGTTGTCAAAGTACTTGTCTGCTGACGCGCTGGTCGCGGGTTGAAATCTGGCTGCGTCGGCTGCATGCTCAAAGGAGGCGAAGATGCTTTAGGCGCACGTGCTCAATTTTGGGTGCTTGTAAAAACAACCCCACGTGGTCGAAAGTTCCGGAGCTCTCAAATACGACGTCTCTCCAATACATATGAAGGTTTCGGGACTTTCTTCTCTACAAAACTTCTATAATGCCACGCATGTTTCTTTTTTAAAATATCGTTTTTTTAGGCTTTCACCCACGAAGACTTACCAATGCTCAGCCTATACTGCACTCGAAATTCTGAGGTTTGCCATCATTGTATATTGATCTGTCAAGATTGCGCATAAGCCCGAACACTCGAGATCACTTCAGCACTTACGTGAAGGCCAGTGATATGGCTGAAATTTTCAACGGCACATGTAAAAACAGCGGCGCGTTTCGCCCCTTGTCAGTTTATCGACGGCTAATGGTCTGTTAGCCAGTATTAGTGCCAGTGTGCTGCTGTCATCTAACTTCCCCTATTACCGGCCACAAATATGGCCCAGTAAACAGTTTCATCGGAACTTTGAGGCTGCTAGATTCGTCCACGTCACGACCACTTGGTAATAATGTGTTGACGTTTTCGCATAACAAACAGGAAAGAAAGTTGTACTTACTAAATTTCGTCAGCATCATTAATGACCATAAACATTGCGTCAATGCTCTTCTTATCCTCATTGAATTTGTCAAATACAGCATACAGACATCTGAAGTCATTTCCCCACACTGGGTCATTCTTATAGGTCGCTTTTACCATGTCGTAAGCATCCGAACCCATTTTGTTTTAGATGCTGAAATCAAATATACGTAATTATTCTGGAGCTCAGACTAAACAATTCTAATTCCTAGTACGTTATTCGATAGGTAGTTATGCAGACTTCGATTTATTTATTTACTTATTCAAAGTACCTTACAGGCTCAATGAAGGGCATTGAGTAAGAGGGCATCAGTATACAAACGAAACAACAATAAAGGAGAAAAGCAGAACGAATACATACATATATATATATATATATATATATATATATATATATATATATATGTATATATATATGTGTGTGTGTGTGTGTCTGTGTGTGTGTGTGTGACGTAAGAAGGCAGAGATGGTTAGGAGAAGTGCAGGAGGAAGAAGTCAGAACAGAATAAACATGGGTATGAGCCAGGCCACGTTGCCAATACATCGTAGCGTCACACGAGCCGACAGAATGAAGACCTGGCAGCCACTTCATCAACCGGTCATCATCATCGAACACCTCAGCCAGACGCAGTGACCGAATGTGAACCACACAAGTGCATCTTAACTCTACACCACGACCAGCATCATGACAGCACCATCGACTGACCTTCCCAGCCCCAAGTACACCGGAGCAGCGGACGATGGACCTGTACAGGACTGGTTCATTCTGTTCGAGTTCCACGCTACCGCTGCATCTTAGTCGGAATGGGAGATGGTTACGAACTTCAGCGACTACTTCACCGGAGAGGCATTTAAATTTTACCTCACCCATATATTCGACAACGACGAGTCTTCGCAAAAGATAAAAGAAGAAATGATCATCTGGTTTCAAGATTAAAATGAAGATTCGATTAGAACACGCACTCTCAATGCATTCGAACTCCGTCATCGCAGTCATAAGCAGCCTTCACGCATTCGACCATGGAGCATGGATTTACAATTCCCGTCAGGTGAAGCTAGCCACGTGTTAACGGAAAGACCACGCGATCGTTTTCACAACCTTCCACCGGGTTTCTCATCAGCGCTAATATCGCCAAATTCGCTGCACAAAAGATTTGAATCCACTATTTATGACCCAGGTGCATTTAATATTCTTGCGGCATGCGTACCTTGCAAACTAACTTGGTATGACCTGTCATACATTACTGATAAACCTGAGGAAGCACCTCATAAGACTGTCGCATTTACGCATGATGAGTTAGTAAATCCGCGCGAAACCAAACGCGACAACGAATGTTCACACAAATCTTATTCGGTCAAAGTATTCAGCTCAGCGGCTCAACAAAGACAGAAGCATTCACAATCAGCATCTTGTGAAGAAAAGTCTTTTGCAGAAACGTCTGGTATTCATCAATCAGAAGATTCTAGTATACTACCTCAAGGCAAACCGTGAAACCGAAGCCCAGGTGCTACGTCGGATGACACGAGTACTCTTCAGGCAACCACCAACAACGAGCAGTTTATGAATACAGAAGATTCAATGGCACGAACCCCCCCCCCCCATCGTCTTCCACCAAAAACAGCTGGCTTGGTTGGCGTCGTAGAAGCCATCAGAGAAATCGCTAAAAATCCTGGCACACCACGATCAATGTCACACCCCAAGCAAGTCGACGAAAGCAAGAAGCTACAACGTCAACGTACGCTTCAACATCGAAACCACTCTTAAGGCTCAAAGAACATAGCAAAAAGGCCCATCGTCATGGATACATTCTCCACCAGAGATAAAAAATGGGCCTTCATTCAACACATCTGCGACATCGCTATAGAAAATTTTCCAAAAGTCACAAAAGCACCCCTTGTATTCGGCAGGAACACAGGCAGCGCCCAATCAACCTCGATCAACGCGCACGCAAGCTGTCTGCATGGCCTGTGTATCACCCACGACGAGGAATTCGATGCCTACAATATCAAAACTGTTGATTTTGCAAGATGTTCAAGCCTCATTCGTTCTTCACAAGAATACCAGCTGTGATTACTCCTATCTCCACGTACAAAGCATTTTTGTGTTATCCAGGACGCAACCACCAGCCTCGCCCACCAGAACTCCTGCGTTAATCGGACTGCTGCACTCTCTCCTGAAGTCTTTGAAAGTTTACGGAACTACCGTGGAGCATAGAATCAATTCTGAATTTTGACGTTTGTGACTTGTTAACCTCTCCTTGTTTGCTTTTTCTTGTTCGTAATCCATGTCTTCTTTCGAGGGGAGGGGTAATTCTTTGACGTAAGAAGGCAGAGATGGTTAGAAGTAGAGGAGGAAGTCAGAACAGAATAAACATGGTGTATGAGCCAATCCACGTCGCCAATACATCATGCATCATAGCGTCACACACACACACACACACACACACACACACACACACACACATATATATATATATATATATATATATATATAGCGCCATTTTCTCCTATATATATATATATATATATATATATATATATATATATATATATATATTTATTTATATATATACAAAGAATACAAAATTCAAGGTGCAACAGCGGTATACAATATCAGAGTGCAACGAAATCGTAATATGATGAGCGAAACGTTTCTTGGTTAGAGATGAAAACAACATGATTCGGAAGATTGTTTTAATATGTAATGGCTCGAGGTAGGTATGAAAAGTTAAATGCCTGCGAGTGACCATGAATGCGCATTAAACTACGTGCATTGTGAATGCACCGGGAAATGCACGCAGGAGCATAAAGTGGCATACAGTGAATTTTATTACTATAAATGTACATAAGAAACAGGCATAAAAGATCAATGTTGCGGCGTATCTTCAGTGACTGAAATGCAAGGTCTTGTTTTATTGTTGTTTTATTAGCTTGAGTGATAGTCGTAGTTTTCAGAGATTAATCTCGCTGCCCTATTCTGGACAGCTTCGAATATACGTACCAGGTAATTTTGAAAAGGTGACCATGTGAATGATGCATACTCAAGCTGTGGGTGAACATAAGTAATATGTGATAATGCGCCTACGTTAGAAGGAGCATTGCGCAAGTTTCTGTGGAGATGTCTGAGAAATTGAGAGGCTTTCGATGAGACAGCTGCTATATGCATAGTGCAGGATAGATCCTATGTTAGGGGAACGCCAGAATAAATGTATGATAGTGTAGCTGTAACAACGGTGTTATTAACCACAAATTGAAATGCTGAATTGGTATGCTTTCGGTTGAACGAGAATAACTTTCATTTAGAAGCATTATGAGACATCTGCCAAGTTTAGCACCACCGTAAGGTTAGGTGAAGGTCATTTTAGAGAGCGCAATTATCAATAAAACATTTAATGTTGCGGTATATGGCGCAATCGTCAGCGAACAACCTCACTGTGGGTGAAAGGTTATCGGGCAAATCATTAATGTATATTAGAAAAAGCAACGGACCTATGACACTGCCTTGGGGAACACCAGTTTTGACGTCGCCAAGGTTATATAAAATGTCGTTGATCACCGTAAGTTGCTCACGCGAAGAGAGGAAGCTTTGTAGTCAAGACAGGATTAATGAATAAACACGGAGTGCAGCCAATTCAGACATTAAACGAAAATGAGGGAAAATGAATGCCTTGGCGAAATCAAGGAAGAGGCTTTCGGTTTGTTTGTTAGCGTTCATATTAAAGTGAAGGTCAGTCGTGAATTCTAATAACTGGGGGTCACATGAGTAGCCTTTTCTAAAGCCATGCTGATTAGAGAAGAAGAAGTTGTTTGATTCAAGGTGATCGTAGATACGAGAAGCGTAGATACGTGGTTCAGTTTTGCAGGGATTGCCTACATTCCCTCTATTGGGGTCGCAACATGAAAAAACGGATTGCGAATTTACAGGAAAATTCAAAGGCCAAATACGTAAATGACTCATTCCGTACGAGTGTTGGCCACCGAATCGACGGTGGCGGGAAAAGAGTCGAGCGCGAAATTGGCATAAAACAGTGGTCCTTAGATGACCTCCCTATGTTATTACATGCTGTGGTTTCACATGAATTAATGATTGCGTATATTCTACTTTCAATAAAATGTTATTGGAAGTTGTATAAAGTATCGTTGGGCGTCTGAAGCTAGTGCAACGATGGAAAAAACGGAGAAGAAGATGGCATAACTAAACAGGCTCCTTTAACAAATGCAAGGGAACAACTTTTTGAAGTTTTTGTGCACAACGGATTTACGAGTGCCATAAGTGTCTAACACTAACATGAAAGACGAAAGCATTTGTTTACGTATGTCTTGTTTCAACGAGTTCTCATCATTTAGAGAATGTTTTGAGGTTACATACATTTACGAAAAAAAAATCTGTGACACCTCCTCTATGCCGCCTTGAGACACAACACGTCGTGTAGACCATCTCTGCCTCTGAACTTCACGCTGGAGCTAACATCATTAGCGTATACCATTTCAGTTACTCTGTATTTGTTGAAGAATCAGCCCTTTTTTGCGATAAATAATCTTCATTACTCATGCTTGCTAGTGCCACATCATGGCCAAAAGGTGATCAATTCAGTATAGAAAAAATCTGAATCTGCTGGTATGAACCATCTTAAGAAGGAAGTTAAAAGAGGCATGTAAAACGTTAGAGACGTGCTTATTGCATTGTCAAGCGGGATTTGCAAGAAGATTCAGTCAACCGTGGCCAAATATTTTGGTTCTTATATATGTTAGTTTCGTTTGAACGATCTCATCTGCATTATATAATGAAGCAAGTTTTGTGACAGATGTACTTGATAACGAACCAATCGCCACGTTTCAAGTGTGATTTGCATTATTATCTAGAAACCTGCGTACGAATATATCACTCATGCAGTTATTGTTGTTTTGAGTGGTAATGCTTAATTTCTGTGTATTCATAATGCCTTCTATTTAGGCCTTTATGAACCATTACATCTTTCACAACATGACTGTCCTTGTGAACCTCTAACTGGTGAAACGGAAGCGAGAATGCGCAGGACTGGTGTGAAAAAATTCTGTTCCCGGAAGCACAAGACGACGTAACTGTATACGCCTCCAGTCAGGATTCATCTGCTGCCTAGAGCATGAATTTGGACTTGCAAGCACTACTCAGACGCAATTATTCAGACAAACTATTTTGGCAGCAGACGCCTTGCCGTAAGATGACACTTCAGACGAAGGCATAGTGACACTAATGTTCCACGTATTTTCTACAGAAGCGGAGATTACAGAGTAACATCTAAGCGACCAATCAGATGTGTTGTAAAAGGCATGATTATATCTTTGAGTTAGTGTAATACAGATAAAACCTAAAAATAAAAAAATTAAAGGTATGCATATAGAGATAGTGATCGATATGAATATTACAGGGTCCTTCATTACGGTGTTTCGCCGGATGGTATGAAAATAAAAAGAACAAAACAACAAGCAGATTACTACGCTATCAGTAAATAGAATACATTTCTCTGCATTTAGTACACATGCAATCAATTTATAATAAATAATAAACTAAAATCACAAAGAACAAGTGTCGGCCAACAATAAAGTTTAATCCTAAACGAAGTTGTCGGGAAAAGACCGGCCTTGCCTACACCTTGACCAAATCAAGTAGTAAGAGTACTGATAGTCATTTGAAAACTATCTGAGAGCACATAATATACGGTGTGTTGATTTTTGTAGCTGTGAAGTGGTATATTGTGTGTAACAATAAAAACTACATTCACTGGCTTTTACAGTGATTTGAAAAAATTATATTCGTGTCATATGTTTCTTCATGCAGAAATATCACAACCGGAGCGAATCATTTTACCTTCAATGCATCTTGGTGTGCTCCATTTGCTGCTTCATCAACCCAAACTGGCTTATCGCCCTTAACTTGGCTTAGAGCTGAAACGAATGCAAGAGAGAGCACGAGAAGCTTCATGTTGGCTTCTTTCGAGGTTCAGTCGTTGAACGGAGTGCTTGGGGACAAGAAGCCTCCGTATTTATAGACGGCGCGCTATGGAGGATTAACAATGGGGAAACAAGAGGACATCATCGCGTCAGTCGATTACCGACAAGGTATTATTTATGGACTTGTTCGCTGGTTGAATATTTCGTATATTAGTACATGTGGCATGAGAAGCATCTTGTAGTCATTATTCATTATTCTTTTTTATAATATGCCACCCTGATATTTCATGGCTTTCACGCTCTTCCTTATGAAAATAGTTCTTTGAGGACATGTGATGCGATACGTGTCTATGCGCAGACATATGAATACACATCAGACATTAGACTCTGTGTGTATTTGATTTTGATCAAGCGGTCATTTGTTTTCAACTTTTCCGTGGTATTAGCAGCATTAACACATGCGGCAGGCCAAATTCAGTGAAAATAATGCTGTAAATGATGCAAACTTTCCACTGAAGTAATATAGAGCATCCTATTTTCATAACTTGGTGCTTTCAAATTTTTAAGGAACATTGCTAGACATCGCAAAAAAGGGTTCTCGAATGAAGGAGCTTTACTGGTATAACTGTCCGTTCAAGCGCACGAATACACAGACAGGAAAAGTGGACATTCGCTTCTCCTCTCTTCCTTTCTGCTTATTCGAGCGCTTGAACGGAAAGTTATACCATGCATATCCATCTAGCCCAACTTTCGATTCTGTTGCATTGAGCTTGACATTTTGTTCCAGCAACATTGGTTTGAGAAAAAAGGTTGCATAGGGCAAAAAGCAAAAGGTCTGTATTAACATCATCTGGATACACACTATGCAGAAGATAATCAGGTGGAAAGAACAGTGCATATCTCTGAAGGTATTCTTGAGAATTGGGCGAACCTCTGGGCAGCACCGAAGACATCTGCAAAGGGGCAACGAGTGTGAAATACATCTTCATTCTTCTCATCAGCCACACTACAGCTTCTGCAATACAAGTGCCTCTCCCATGTCCCTCCTGTCAACTCTCTCCTTAGCATGCAACACAATTCACCCGCACATGTCATATCTTCTGTCAACGCAAGTTTCTGCCTCCCCTTCCCTTCTCTGGGAATCCAGTTCATTACAGACCAGTGGTATTCTGGCCTATGTGCTACGTGCCTGGGCCATGTACATTTCTTTTAGATTTTACCTATGATATCCTCAACCCCAGTTCCCTCACCCACTCTACTTTCTCCTTGTCTCTTAAGGTTACACATATATTCCTGTCCGACGCTCACTGTGTCGCCCTTAATGTGAACTGAACCCTTTTTTTAAACCTGCAAGTTTTGCTCTGTGGTAAAGTATCGGCAAGATGCCGCTGTTATACACTTCCTTTGTGAGGAATACCGGCAATCTGCCAGTCATGCTTATAATACTTCATGAATGTACTGCACCCCATTCCTATTCTTCTTGCTACTTCTATCTCATTGTTCCGCTGCAAGGTTTCTACCTGTCGTCTGTAAACCTACTCATTTACAACTCCAAGTGCACTGCTACCTATCTCAAAGCGCAATTATCTTCAGAAAATTATATATAACACTTTAGTTTTATTCAAAACAATTTTAGAACCTGCCTTTCTGCTTTTCTTTCTTAATTCATTTACCACGAATTGTTATTTGTCACCTGAGTTACTCAGCAAAGCAATGTCATCGGCAAACCCCAGGTTACTAAGATACTCTCTCATACCTCGATTCCCTCACTTTTGCCTTTGTAATTTCTCTGAGAACCTTCTTTTAACAGGCGGTAAATAGCAATGGGGAGGCCGCGTCTTCTCGTCTTGCATCCTTTTTTACCTGTAGTCTGTCGCCTTTGATATGGAATATTATGGTGGCAACCGAGTGTGTGTAGATTTTTTTCAAATTCTTTTTTTATGTTTCATCAACAACATGATTCCTCAGTGTCTGCATGGCAACTAATATCTCTACTGAATAAAACGCTTTCTCATAATCTGTGAGTGATACGTATAGTGGTGGGGTGTATTGTCAGCATTCCTTGAGTATAGTATATGAAATGTGCTTTGCCGCTTCGAGTGACCTGAAGATTGGCGCGGGGGGCAGCTTGTTCCGCATTTCTCTTTTACGTCTGCTTCTTGAGCTCTCGTCTCAGAACTTGCTTGCTGTATACGTATACACTGGCTTTCGTATGCCATGCACTGCCTTCGGAGTAGCAGGTTGTTGGCGTTGCCGCTTCGCCTTTCAGGTGTGAGAGCTCTTTTAAGATCGCTATCATTCATGACAGAAAAACTGCTTTCTCTGTAAAGTCTTATGCGTCAGCGTCATCGTCATTTCCAGTAGTAGGCGCCTTGCATGAGGTTCGCTGGTTAACGGAGAACACACAGTGCACCAGCCCAGAGCGTAAGGTGCTTTGTATATAAAAATAGCGCACACTAAATATCACGCGGCCGCCATTCTTGCATCTTCACCATTCTCCCCTACTTCCACTGAATCTTCCTCAAAGGCCATCTTCCGTTTATTTATTCTTTATTCTTTATTCTTCGGACACCCCGCAGCGCCCGAAGGCATTATAGCAGGGAGCTTACATCAAAAGGTGGATTACACATTTGTGCTCACAACTAAAAGTATGTTCACACATGAATAACTCAAGTACCCTTTTTTTCGCACATGTACTGCCAATCTTCTCCCAAATATATACACCATCGTTCAGGTTGAAGTACAAGTTTACAGCACTGAATAAAGTACATCTTCATTTCCATTACGAACTTGCTTTTCAGTTAGCGTATTTCGAAATTTATTTTCTCAGAAAAATACACAATGAAATACGCTAAGAGAAAAGCAAGGTCATGTCAGAATTGAAGGTGTATTTTATTCAGCTTTCTTTTTAATATAAATATGATTTTCATTAAGCATATTATATTGTATATTTTGTTGAAAAAATTATATTGGCATACACTTTCCTTTGAGCTGAGTATTCCAGGATTTTAAAACTATGACCAAAGCGTTTTGAGAGAAAACGAGGTTTGTGAAGGCAAACTTCTCTATAGTTCTAGTTTAATATAGTAAATTGTATAAAGAAATTTTCATTTCTTTTTATTGTTGCGGTTCTAGCTCAGCTTTCATTGCAGTGGACCTCTCCCGCCTTCCATATCATCTCAAGGCAAACCCGGCTACACAATTTTGTATTTGTTGAAAAGCAGCAATTAAGGTTACCTCGGTGGGGTATCACGCGACACAAAAGTATTGCGAGATAGGTCTGATGCAACTGTGTACAGCACAGGTTTAAATTGGCATGTCAACATCACAAGTTTCTTTGAAAGAAGTTTAATGCTTAACCAGCCTTGGCTATGAGAGTGTCCACCCGCGGCCTCTATGAACCTTGGGATTATAGCAGCACACCTAGGTACTTGTATGTATCACCTTGTTTTATTTGCAAACTGTTCAGGTGGTGCCATGACGGTAATGGTTTGATCCTTTTTGTAAATAAAGTATATACACACTTTGTTATGTTCAAAACCTCTTTCAATTTCTTACAAAAGTTATAAATGAGTGATAACTATTGCTGAAGTGCTCATGCGTCACTGTGGATCGAAGTTTTTTCTACACGAATTTTTCGTCAGCCAACAAACGTATTGAAGATAAAATTCTTGCTGAGACAGCTTTATCATAAAATAAAAGTAATAGCAGACCCAGAAGGGAGCCCTGTGGTACCCCGTAGGTAAAATCTACATATTCGGAGCATTTTTCCTACATTACTATTGTTTGTCTTCTTTGAGAAATGTAGCATTCCGACCAATTAAAGACAGTCTAATAAATACATAGGGCGGTAATCTAAAACAGTAAGAGTTGACTTGACACCTTGTCGAAGGCTTTACAAAAATCCAAGAACACACCGTTAACCTGTTATACACTGCCTGCACCCGATACGCCATCGTGAAAAAGTCTACTAATTGTGTTGTGCAAAACAGACCTCTTTGAAATACACGCTGTTTGTCAACGAGTTCTTTGTGCATCTTTAAACGATTTATTATTTGTTCATATGAAACGTATTTAAGTATTTTACAGTAGACGCAAGAAATATTTTTCTATAGTTAAGAATGTTCTTTTTTGAATCATAACATTTATTGGAACCACGTTCGCAATGCTCCAGTTATGTGGTAAGATAACTGTGACTAAAGATATTTCGAAAATTGCATACGGGTTCATAAAAGTAGGCCCTGCGATCGGCTAAGTATACGCGGAGAAATTTTGTCTGAAGCACTAGATTTACTTTTATCAGCGTCGTTCAATGGTTTTTACATTCTATTAGCACTAAGCTTGACAGAAAGCATAGGCGAGACGCTCCTGGCAGTTGCATGCTAGTTACAGCTGTGTTTAGGTAAAAATACTGAGAAGAAAAAGTTGCCTAGACATGCAGCTTTGTCTCCATCAACAGTAACGAAGCAGCCATATAAAATTAGATTGTCAGATGACGAAATACTGACGGCAAGCAAATAGCCAGCCACGGTGCGTCGCCCTAGCACTCGTAGAAAGCCTACAATAGGTCTGATGCCAAAGTGAGTGAGCTATAACCAGCAGATTTAGCGAATGTGCGTGCGGTAATCACCATGTGTTTTGTTTATATCATAAACTAGGTCTTTTCTTTATGTGATGAGCTGTGTGCGCTCTCTATACGCACGAGTGTCTCGTCCATTTGGCGGGCCTTCACCGTGACTAGCTTTTGTACCTTCTACTCTCAATAACGATGCAGCATAAGCGATGTTGTTCCCTGCTTCTTGACAACATATCTTTCTCTCCGCTTTTTACACATGAGTGGAAGAGCGTTTTAAAGAACAAGCAAGAAAACACAGCATCGTGAACACAAACGCAGTGGTTGTGCGTTTTAAACCACATTCTTAAAGGTACCAGGATGGTGCATTCGAAAGAAAGCAGTGGCGTGTTTCGCTGCGTACAGTCGGCTCCACGTATTTCTCAACCAGGCGCCCCTCTTGAATATGTATGATGAAGAATGTCTGGTGTTTGCGATTTTTTTTGTTATTTTGTTCTTGTACCTTTTACTTAGCCGCACCAAAACCAGTTATCAACTGAAGTCATATTCTACAATGTCGGCGATGGAAAACTATCGACCCGCAGTGCACCTATCATAATGGGATGTTAGAACACATGGCTTTATTACAATACTGTTTACGCGAGTAGCACATAGCTTTTGCTCGAAGAAAAACATGTACCTCCGACATGCTATGTTTGGTCATTTGATTCGCATAATAAATATTATAATTGGCGGTTTTTCCTAATGAGTTTAAACAATGATACAATTAAATTTCATTTCATTTTGTGCTCATATGCGTGATTTCTTTGTTTATAGAAATAGGCAGCTAAAAGTATTTTAGGGTTCTGAGCACTGAGCAGGCCGGCCTTGAACATGTGTTTCTTAAACTAGCGATGCATGGAAAAACTTCACATCTACTTTTATTGCCAAAAAATCTGTCATTCAAGAACAGCTCTGGTCAGTGTTCTTTGTTAGGAGTTGCTCAGCTTTTAGTTGAGTGCTTGAAACGAAAAGATTCCCCATACTTTGAGCCACAGGTGGCTGTTCTACTTCCCCTCAGGTAACACTAATCAACCAATAAATAATGAAAATAAATCACCTAGAGCTAAAGTGGTATTTGTAGTCCTCTCTGCAGTGACAGATGATGTACTCCTTCTAGAGCTATGTCATTTCATACTGAAACCTATTGCAGAACAAGAGAGGCATATTACTTCTAAAACAAGCTGAAGTATTTCTCCTTGGAGTGAACAAAGGACACGAAAATGAATTGGTGAAACTCGCTCTCTGATTATGTTTGCCTATCCGCTGGAATAGTTGAATAGAAAGTAATCATACACTCAAAAATAAAGCCGCATTACAATTCTAATGACATGTGTCATTGTCTATTCATTTTGCTAGAAGTGCCCACTAGCATCGTGTATGTAAACGGCAATGGCCAGGAGATGTATTACTTCAGTAGATAATTCTGGCTGTAAAGAATGTCATTTGAAATACTCTTGTGAACTATATTTCAGTTCAACGCAGGACAAGTACTTTTCAAGCATATACTGCTAGAGATTTGTTAATTGTGATATGCAGATTTAAATTTTTTGCACAATACCTCTAACAAGAATTCCGTTTGTTTAATTGGCCGAGGTTTCTATCAGTATTTATTATTTACGCAATATTAAACCTTTATTGACCCCAAAGTGAAGGGAATGAAGACAAACAGGAACACAGTGGCTATGCTTTCAAGTGATTTAAAATTCCATATAAGTCGTAAATATCAGCGCACACTAAACCAATTATGACCCTTAAGGGTTTCATAAAGTTGCCGACACCCTAAGAACCCCCTTTGAGCATCCTATACGCGTCTCAGCCCCCTACAAGCGGAACCTGAAGGGTGAACACATCAAAAGTGTGGAAACTAGGGTGCAGAAAGGGTGCAACAACTAATGGGTGCTGATGAGCACCCATTAGGGGGCAGAGTCGCTGACAGAACTTTGTGAGTAACGTGGTCATCGAAGATAACCAACAGCTTTTAGAGGTCTCCTGGATAGACACCATGATCTCATTTTTAACCCCGCCACAGTAACGGATATCTGAATAGCGATAGTGCCCGGCTGAACGTAAGTTCTGCACTGGTTCTTGCATTCTTGCTGCCTTTTTCTCGTCGCCTCACGGCCGGCGCTGACCAAGCTATGCGCTACAAGCTCACTAGCCAATGGCGGAGTACGCAGCTTGTAGAGCTACAAGGACAAGTACTGCTTGATACAAGCTCTTGATACAAGGACAAGTTTCTGCTTGATACTTTTTTGGCAAACTTCGATGATCATTCTGTTCAAACTAACTGGGACATATTTGCGTGTAAAGTTTACGATCTAACAGAAAAATTCATACAAAAACGCACTATCACGTGTAATCATCGTGCCCCGTGGTACAACGCCCACTTGAAAAGGCTGTCTAACTGTAAGAAGCGCCTTTATCGTTCTGCCAGGAAATCGCCAACTGATTCCCGATGGGAAGCTTACAGATTAGCATCGAACGCTTACATATCTGCATTAAAAGCTGCTAAATCTTCATTTAGATGCGGAGCATCTAATACTCGAGGCTTGTAGTGCGGCGCCGTCCACAAGCTTCCTCCTCCTTCTTCCACCATCTGTGCATTCCTTCCTCCTCTACACACCGCGCGCGCTTCATTCCTCCACCATCTGTGCACCCTTCCTCCTCTACACACCGCGTGCGCTTCTCTTCTTCACGAACATTCGCTAGCTGTATAATGTAGCACGCATGCGCCGTCATGCTTCGAGAACATCGGCAGCTGACGCGCGCGCATGCGCCGTCGCGCTTCGAAAACATCGGCAGCTGACGCGCGCGCATGCGCCGTTGCGCTTCTCCCCCTTCTCGAACATTCGACAGCTGACGCGCGCATGCACCGTCACCCACCATCTGTGCCGCGCGCGCTTCTCCCCTTCGAGAACATTCTACAATTCTCCTGAATCTCCACTGGACGCGCATGCGCCGTCGCGCTTCGAGAACATTCAACAGCTGACAGTGCATGCGCCGTCGCGCTGTATATATACTCAAGGTCGGCGCTCGCTCGCTCAGTTGCCGCTCGTCGGTTGGTTTGTACGGTGCGTCGACGTCCAAGGTCGCGGTGAAATGAATTCCAACGAATCCACAAACACAATGATCGACGTCCCTTCGACCAGCGCCGCCCTTTCGCATACGTGTGTACGTGTTCACTCATTTAACACCCCCTCCTACAACCACATTAACCAATTTAGCCATCGACCCAAGTAAGTCGCAATTTAACACCCTATTTCACAACCACTTTAACCAATTTAGCCATCGACCCAAGTAAGTCGCACTTTAACACCCCGTTAACCAAATATATGCTCCGCATCCTCCTCAGTGTTCCCCCGAGGAAAGCTGCGGGCAATTTTTTTTATCCCAAACCCTGCCATCCATGCTTAATAATAACGTTAGAAAGTTTTGGAAAGTCATAAATCCGCCACATGATAACAGTATTTACTTAGAAGACGCATCGGGCAATTCCATTTCCTTGAGTGATTGTGCGGCTGTGCTTCAATGATGCACTCACGAAAAACTTTTCTGTTCCTTCCACAGTTAATGCTCCTAGCGTGCAGACATATAATTTTCCTGTAATGTCCTCCATCTGTATCGAAGCGCCAGGTGTGGCTAAGTTGATTGCTGGACCTAAATACCATTCTTCTCCAGGTTACGATTTAATAGACTCGAAGTTTTTGAAGAATACAAGTTCATTTAGTTCTATTATTTTAACAAAAATATTCCAGCAGTCACTTGACACATCTACGCTACCCATATAATGGAAAATAGGTAAGGTGGTTCCACTCTTCAAGTCTGGCCAAAAAACATCCCCCGCAAATTACCGCCCTATATCTTTAACTAGTCTAGTCAACATCTAGTCAATTTCCTTGAATCAAATTCGTTTTTTACATCTCCACAGCACGGTTTTCGCAAATCGCTCTCATGCGAAACACAGTTAATATCTTTTACTTACAAGCTACATCGCATTTTTGACCAATCATCAAAAGCTGACTGTGTTTATTTAGACTTTTCTAAAGCCTTTGACAAGGTATGCCACAAGCTGCTACTACACAAACTAAGCAAACTCCAACTTGAAGACACCATAATGAAGTGGATTGTATGTTTCCTTAAAAATCGCTTGCAATTTGTTTCAGCTAATAATCATAACTCTTCATTCAGACAGGTTTCCTCTGGTGTCTCCCAGGGATCTGTTCTTGGACCTCTTTTGTTTCTTATTTACATTAACGATCTGCCTTCTCTTATATCCTCTAATGTTCATTTGTTTGCCGACGACTGCGTAATTTTTCGGGAAATAACTGCTGACAACGACTCCTACTCTCTCCAATCAGATCTAAATAGTGTAAGCAACTGGTGCAAAGAATGGTTAATGGAACTTAATGTCACTAAATGTAAAGTAATGCGTGTATCGAGAACTACTAGTTGTATGCCTATATATTACCTGAACCATACACCACTTGAAATCGTTTCCTCTTACAAGTACTTAGGTGTTCATATTACTAACAATTTAACTTGGACGAAACACATCGAATACATTATTAACAAGGCAAACCGCATGCTAGGTTATTTACGTCGAAACTTTTTTTCAGCCCCGTCTTCTTTAAAACTTCTTCTATACAAAACACTAATCAGATCAAAACTAGAGTATGCAACACCAGTATGGGATCCTTGCCACGACAACTTACTCACCGCACTTGAACTTGTTCAGAATAATTCAGCCCGTTTCATACTATCAAATTACAACAGAACGGCAAGTGTAACGGCAATGAAAAGTAGTATTGACCTCCCATCCTTAGCATCACGACGTCGCATTTTTCGCCTAACTTTATTTCATAAGGTTTATTACCATGCTTCTCTCCATGATGAACTGCTTTCACAACTTCAGTACATATTATGTCGAATTGACCATAATCATAAAGTTGGAGTTGTTTCATCTAACACTAAATATTTTGCTGATTCTTTCATTCCAAAAACATCCCGAGAGTGGAACCACCTTCCCGCCGATGTTGTTTCCATACGCGTTAATCACCTGTTTCATCAAGCATTAGCTAATATTGTATAATCAGGATAATCTATGTTTTTTCTATTTAAACACATGCTCTGTTTTTTCTATGTTTTGTACATCTTGTTACTCCCACTCCCCTCTTCAATGCCCATGGCCTTGAGGGTATAATAAATAAATAAATAAATAAACAGGATTGTGGATTGCACATATAGAGCTCTCGGCCTCGTTTGCGCCTAACATTGCATACAAAACTTTGTCCATGACAGTATCTATAAATAACACATTTGTTAATGCAAATCAATATAAACCAACAAGTCCGTGGCAGATAAAATAGTTTTTGTGTTGTACAAATATTTGTTAACCTTACAATGTATCAGTTGACACCTGTTACCAATTTTAACGGTGGGCTGTTGACTTTGACTTTCTTTTGTAATATAATTAAAGAAACGTTTTCTTTAATCTGTTCTTGGAAATATTTTTCAAAACAAGTTAAAATGAGCCTTGACTAAAACCTTTTCCTAAAGAAAATTCACTAAAGACGGCTGAAATGTTTGCCAACCAGTACAAATATTTCGTTGTGACAAATTTTGCTTGTTACCTGTAATTTGTACTAATATACAACCGTTTTAACACTGTTATTAACAGCCAGCTTAACCACTCAACTAATGTACAGATGTTAACAAGGTATCGGTATACCAAATACACAGGCAAGCAAACGTTTTAAATTTCGCGCGCTCTTTGACATTTCAAATTTCGTTCGAATACCCGTTATGTAATTTTTTGTTCTTTTTCAAAGTTAAGAAATATTCTTTGCAATACACACTAGCGTATCTTCTATTTTCACTACTTTTTACTATAATTTTAAGCAGAAATACTTCATGTACTTATGATATGAATTATTGGGTGCGGAAATGTGGATCGGTGGCGTCAGAAGGACAGGAATGGCAGAATCTTCCTAAAGGCTACAACGGCCGTATGCAGAGCGTTTAAAGTAGATTTTTTAGGTTGTTCAAAGTATGCTTGTGCTGTCTTTTGTGTTCTGTAAGTTCTGCTTGTTACGAAGATGCACTATACTCAAGAGAGGACCAGCTGCTTTGTACCATCGAGTACTCGCCAAACTAAAAAGGTAGGTGGATGTTTCTGCTGTCGACGTTTTGTATTGTCACGATGAGTCACAAGTACTAGGAGGATTTATTGAACCACCGGGTAGCTAGCTCTAGGACGATGCGTCAGTCGTGGCTGGCTCTCGAGCAGAGAAGAAGCACGCGATCTTCTTTTTCCTCCAGATTGAGAGCCGTTCTTGCTGTTGACCCACTACGTGCTGGTGGCATTATCCCTCTTCCGAAAAGAAAAAAAACAAGTCCTAAAAATAGGAAAGAAAAGTACATAGCAGCACCGCGATGCTACTACATAGGCACGTGAAAAAGAAATTGGAAATTGGGATAAAGTGAAAGTAAAAATTGAGGAGCGGTCCAATATAAGAAACGTCAATGAACGAGAAAACAAGTTTACACAAATAAACAAAAAACATAACGAATGCTGTACGGTAAAGGGAAAGTTACGCGCAACGCGCAAGAAATGGTTTCATGCGCAACACATGAACGACGTCCGGCCTCAGTCATGTCTTGCTCCGTGCATGGGGTGTTGAGTCCGGAACGACTTCGTAGTTCACGGCACTGAGGCGGCGTAACACTTTATATGGGCCAAAGTACCGGCTCAGTAAATTTTCACTAAGGCCACGGCGGCGGACGGGCGTCCACACCCAAACTTGATCTCCGGGGTTGGAAAACACTTCTTTGTGGCGGGTGTTATAGCGTCGTGCGTCTGCCTCCTGTCGCTGGCCGATGTGCAGTCGCGCGAGTTGCCGGGCTTCCACAGCACGCTCTGCGAATTCTACGGCGTCAGTTGCCAACTCGTCTTCGTCTTGACACGGTAGCATGAAGTCTAGCATGATCTGCACTTCGCGGCCGTAGAGAAGCCGAAATGGCGTGAATCGCGTGGTCTCTTGCACGGCGGTATTATACGCGAAGGTCACGTAAGGTAAGATCTGGTCCCATGTATTGTGCTGTATGTTGATGTACATTGAGATCATGTCTGCGAGGGTGTTATTCAGTCGCTAGGCTAGTCCGTTGGTTTGCGGGTGGTACGCAGTTGTCCTTCGGTGTCTGGTGTTGCTCAGTTTGAAAACTGTCCGTTAATACACTGGAAGGAGCACCATGTCGTAACACGATGTGGCGCATGAAAAATTGCGCTACCTCAGAAGCCGTGGCTCGTGGGATCGCCTGCGTCTCAGCGTAGCGTGTCAAATAGTCGGTCGCGACGATCACCCATTTGTTGCTGTCCGCAGACAGGGGAATTGGCCCGAGAATGTCCATGCCGACTTGGTCGAACGGCGTGCAGGGTGCTTTGATGGGCTGAAGCAAACCGGCTGGCTTAACAGATGGTTGCTTTCGGCGCTGACATTCCCGACAGCTCTTGACGTACTTCTTGATGCTTGATGAAAGTCCTGGCCAATAGTACCTTTCGCTCACTCTGGAAAGTGTCCTTGAGTAGCCCAGATGTCCGGATGTGGGTTCGTCATGGCAAGCGAAGAGGATGTCGTCTCGCATGTCTCGAGGAACCACTAGGAGGTAAGCACGGTTGTTCGAACGAGCGTTCTTCTTGTACAGCACACCGTCTCGCAGGCAGAACGACGTTAACGAGCGGGATAAATGACGTGGTATGATAGCGCCCTGGCCCTCTAAATGATCACTCATTGGACGAATCTCTGCGTCATCTCGCTGCCGTTTTCTCAAGTCTGATGTGCTAACGGCGCCCCGGAAGCCTTCGTCTTCCTCTGCTTCCTGACTGACGACATGAAGGGGTGCGCGTGACAGTGTGTCAGCGTCTTCATGCTTACGGCCGGACTTATGGACGATGGTGACATCAAATTCGTGCAGCCGCAAGCTCCACCGTGCTAGCCGTCCTGAAGGGTAACGCAGGCTTGCCAACCAACAGAGCGCGTGATGGTCCGTCACTATCTTGAAGGGACGACCATAAAGGTACGGGCGAAACTTGGTGATTGCCCACACGACTGCGAGGCACTCTTTCTCCGTAGTGGAATAATTCGCCTCGGCACGGGATAGAGAGCGGCTGGCGTAGGCTATGACTCTTTCAGTGTCCTCTTGACGCTGAACGAGCACTGCACCGAGCCCAATGTTACTAGCATTGGCATGGACCTCCGTGTAAGCATCATTGTTGAAATGAGCGAGAACGGGCGCTGATTGCATGCGCTGTCGCAGCTCATCAAAAGCTGCTTGTTGCTCGTTTTCCCAGACAAACGGCGTGTTGTCCCTTGTGAGACGAATCAGAGGTTCTGCTATCTGTTAAAAGCCATGAATGAACCGGCGATAGTAGGCGCACAAACCAAGGAAGCGCCGGACAGCTTTCTTATGGACAGGAGCTGTTAATTCGGCAACAGCGGCAAGCTTGTCCGGATCCGGCCGGATTCCTTCGGCGCTAACTACTTGTCCGAGGAATTTTAGTTCTTTATAGCCGAAGTGGCACTTCTGTTGCTTTAGTGTGAGGTCAGCCGATCGGATAGCCTCCAGCACGCTGCGCAGGCGGTGAAAATGCTGCTCGAACGTGGTAGAGAAGACCACCACATCATCAAGGTAGACAAGACAAGTCTGCCACTTGAGCCCTGTGAGGACAGTGTCCATCATTCGCTGGAAAGTTGCCGGCGCTGAACACAAGCCAAAGGGAGCACTCGAAATTGGTATAGACAGTCTGGAGTCAATGAAGGCTGTTTTCTCGTGGTCACGCTGATCTACCTTGATTTGCCTATACCCGCTTTTGAGATCGAGACAAGTGAAATAATGGGCACGACGAAGTCTATCCAGCGAATCGTCGATACGTGGCAGCGGATACACATCCTTTTTTGGTCACGTTGTTAAGCTTTCGGTAGTCGACGCAGAAG
This sequence comes from Rhipicephalus annulatus, assembly GCA_013436015.1. NCBI lineage: Eukaryota > Metazoa > Arthropoda > Arachnida > Ixodida > Ixodidae > Rhipicephalus > Rhipicephalus annulatus. Next base: position 72,704 of record WOVY01001133.1, on the reverse strand, counting down.
CGTAGCGACTCGTCCTTTTTTTGACAAGTACGACTGGAGATGACCACGGGCTGTTAGATGGTTTAATAATGCCATCGCCAAGCATCTCGCTAACTTGCGTACGTATCGCTTCATGTTCTTTAGCCGACACGTGGTATGGGTTCTGGTGTATCGGGCGTACGTCCTCGTACGTGATGATCCTGTGTTGAGTGATAGACGTCTGGCGGATCTTTGAGCAACTTGCGAAGCAAGACCTGAACTCGAACAAGAACGCTCATAGCGCAGTCTGGTTATCAGTGGACTGATCAGGATTTATGTCAATATTACTCATTGACGTGTCGGTGGTATCCACTAGTTCTGACATGAGACAGTTGGTGACGTTTGCTAATTTGTGGGCAAACGCTATCGAAGTGCCACGGAACAGATGTCGATGCTCGTTGCTAAAGCTGGTTACGAGCAATTCAGATCGGCCATCACGAAGGTGTATTACAATTCTAGCTACACAAATGCCTTGCTGCAGGAGGTGTTTTAAATTTGTCTCCGCCACCGCATCACAATCGCCCAAACCACAGCATGTTACTTCGACTAGAACACTTGCTCAAGGAGGAAGCGTCACGCTCTGTTCAGAAATACGGACTACGTCGACATGCCTTCCGTCATCCCGCACGTTGATTGCTCGCTGGGCTGAGAACGTGACGCGGCGCTTTTGCAGATCAATGATAGCTCCATTTTTCTGTAGAAAGTCAACTCCCAGAATGACGTCACGGGAGTATTCGCGTAGAACGAGGCTGCTTGCTACGAATGTATACACTTGGATCTGTACTCTAGTTGTGCAGGCACCCAGTGGAGTACGACGTGGCCACCAGCTGTCCAAATCTGCGAGTTATGCCACGGCGTGATCCACGGCGTCATGATTTTCTTCAGGTGCATTGTCAGTTTCCCACTCAGTATCGAATAGTCGGCGCTCGTGTCCACTAACGCATTAACCGCACAACCATTAATTGTCACTGATATGTCGAGTGAAAGTCGGTCATCCTTTGCAGCAGTATGTGATGTCAGACCGGTTTCTTTACGGTTCTGCGTCAATAGGAGGTCTTCAGAGCTTCGGCGTTCAGCGACCACGCCCCCAGAGGTCGCTCGGGCTAGTTTTCCCGGTGGCGGCTGGGAGACCGTGTGGTAGGATACCGCTGGGGCGTTGATAAAAATCGCCTCGGTGATGGAGAGCGCGACTGGCGCCCGGCAGACAGTGGTGCATGCTGCTGGGAGAGGTAGTTTTCGATTCCGCGCGGTCTCTGGCCGTAACGGGGTGGCGGTGAGTACGAAGAGAAGCCGCGAAGCCCAACACGGCGATATGGGCACTCGCGGTACAAGTAATCAGCTTCTCCACAGTGAAAACACAGAGGCCGGCGATCAGGTGTGCGCCAAACATCAGACTTCCGAGGAGACGTGCGCCTATCGTCAATGTACTGAACTGGTGGCACCGAACGATGGGCGACAGGAGTGCCAGGAACAAAGGGCAAGGGCGGTGGCGTGTACGTGCCTTCGTAGTACGGTATATGCTGCGCTGACTGGAGTGCAACAGCAGGAACAGGATGGACGAGTAATGGCGGCGATGCAGCAGGGCGTTTCAAGGCTTCTGCGTAGGTTGTCTCACGGCGGTATTCAGCAGAAGCTGGTGCAGCTGTATCAGCAGGGAAGGTGTTCCGGAGGACCTGGTGCAGCTCATCCTTGATCACAGTTGCAATAGAGCTAACCGTAGGATGAGGTGTTACACTAGCTTTTTGCAACTCATCACGTTCTATATCACGAATGAGTTCACGGAGACAGTCGTTGCTGGTTCTAGTGGCGGTGAAAATGTCGGCAGTAGACATGCCACTGACTTGCCTCTCGTATTGGTTGGATCGCTGCTTCAGCACTTTTTCCATAATCACGCCCTCGGACAAGAACTCCGCGACCGTCTTCGGAGGGCTGCGCACGAGGCCGGCAAAAAGCTGGTCCTTGACACGGCGCATCAAGTGACGCAACTTCTTGTCCTCCGTCATTCTTAAATCAGCCCGTCGGAAGAGGCGCGTCATGTCTTCGACGTACGTGGTGACAGTTTTGTTTGGCAACTGAACGCGGGCCAGAATAGCTCGTTCAGCTCGTTCTTGGCGATCAGCACTGGCATAGGTCTGCAGAAGTCTACGAGAGAATTCGGGCCACGTCGTCAGCTGCTCCTCTCGGTTTTGATACCATGTACGTGCCCCGCCTTCGAGATAGAAGTAGACACGACCCAGTTTCGCCCCGTCGTCCCACTGATTCAAGGTGGCTACACGCTCGAAGTCCGCCAACCAGTCGTCAACGTCCTGGTGCTCCGTGCCATGGAAGGTCGCCGGTGCCCGTGGGCTTTCCAACGTATAGCAGTTCGACGTCGTGCTTCCCGTGCCGGTTGACGAGGTTTGCACCGAAGCGCTAGTCATGTTTGTCGACGTGATGGGAGCAGTATTGTCGACTTCCGGAGGCAGTCCCCTGATTCGGCGGCTGGTACGATGCACGGGAGTATTTACTGGCACTGGACTCGTATCACGGCTTCCTGGGGGTTTGCAGCATCCGTGATACTACCCAGTACTTCCACCAGTTTGTCACGATGAGTCACAAGTACTGGGGGGATTTATTGAACCACCGGGTAGCTAGCTCTAGGACGATGCGTCAGTCGTGGCTGGCTCTCGAGCTGAGAAGAAGAAGCACGCGATCTTCTTTTCTCTCCAGATTGAGAGCGGCTCTGCTGTCGACCCATTACGTGCTGGTGGCAGTATTTTGCTTCTCCAACCAAGGCCGCGGCTCTCCCGATCCAGGCTGCTGTGCTTCCGCTCGCGTCGTCGGCTTCTCCCGCGGTCAACACCGGGAGCGCTATAGTATTATACGTTGTGAACTAAGGTTTTCCTAGCTAAGAGACGATAAGTGAGTTTTTATTAACGAAGCGAGCTTGTTGGCGTGTCTGATTTCATTGGGCTCACGTCTAAGCTTAGGGACGTTACTCGCGGACAAATTTTTTCTGTGGGGAGGGGGGTTAAAGCAATGTGCGCTGTGCGGCTGTAATTCGACGGGCGATGCTCGGTACGCTATGAATATCTATATTTTTGCTATGCCGTCGGATGCCGTTCTGACGTTGCGCCTTGAAGCCGTAATCGTCGTCTGTGTGTCGCGTGCGTTGGAGTTTTCCGGTGATTAGCATTGAATTAGATCTTTGCGTATTTAATTTAGAAGAATAGAAATGAAGAACGTGGGGATCGCCTTGGTATTTACGCGCCTTGTTCGTTTTCTGTACCAAAGAAGTATTTGAAGAAAGTTTCATTTGTTACGCGTCCTCTTTCCAACCGCTACATGATCATTAAATGCGTGGGGATACTATAAGGTAGATGTGTTTTCCTGTGTGATCAAATCCGTTTGCATCCACCGGGCACGTATAATTTCAAACTACCATGACATTCAGCTTAATTAATTGTGCGTAAACTTGACACATCGTGCTGTAGGTGCGGTTCTCAAAGCGTGCGATTACGCCTGGGTCAATACATTTTGTCTACGAGTGGCCAAATAGCTGTACCTTAGCTGTGGAAGCGCTGGGTTTAGCAGTAGTTCCCTCGTTCGAGTGCAGTTTTGGTGGTACTGCTTGTTTCCCCCTGTTCACCTATCATTGCTTTGTTCTGGTTTTTAAGAATTGTGGACGCTGCAGCCCGCTGTGGAGTTAAAAAATTGCCGAATACCTTTACGTCTACAAACATTCTAAAACGAAGTTCTACCACTCTTTTAATTATACTTTCGAATACAAGTGTAATGCTTTATCTGATATCATAAATTCTTCATGACCTCGATGCAGATTTACAAGTAGCCTGTGTTTGTGCAATGTATGAATACCTAATTTATTGCTCAAAACACAATAAGGTTATACATCACAGTATGCGTACCGAAGGTTAGCATATGTTGCTGCTGACATGCAAACTTAGACATTGTACTTATCTAAGAATCAACCAATATAAACTGCCGTTTTTTAAAGATATACGCATCAGACCAGTTGAATAATATCAAAAATAATGTTCACCAAGTGATTGTTGTTTATTGGCTTGCACCGGCGTCACTAATACCACCTTGTTGGTACTTAGACCACAAGGTAGGATGCAAAAGTCATGACGTCTTATTGAATGTTAATATCATATGATTTGCAAGGTAAATTGTTATTAGCATTCAGAGGCCAATAACGTTGTGGGCTCATCGTTATCATAATGAAGCAGGTTAGGCACAATGTGATTCTGCTGCCTTTACCTCAAGTTGGGAAAGCATTACGTTATGTAGCTATCTGTAGTGTCTGAGATGCTGGTTGCCGGTCATTATTGCAGAAGCTTGCCTGCTTTATTGTGATGGCATGGGATTCAAGATTGATGTTTTGTATTAGCGTTTCCACTTTTCCCCCCTATGGACATTACACTGCTTGTGCTGTTTGATGAGAAGTGAGGAGTAGTACCTTTTTAGCCAACCAGAACAATTTAGATCACTGATCACTATGAAGCAGCACACAATATTTATTTAGTGAACTCAATTTCAGGCAAGTTATAAATGTCCGAATGTTAGCCGTTTGAAGGAAGCTCCATTCGTTGATTTCATGAGAAGAAATGGTAGAGAAGAAAGGCAGGAATTTCAGCCAGACCAGCAAAGTCGTTCTGTCACACTACGCGCGGGGGAACAAGGAGATTGAATTCATGTTGCAGTGGTATTATCGCTAAGGTACTCGGTTTCTGAATCGAAGGTCGCAGGATGATATTCCGGTTTTGGTGGCTGCGTTTTCGAAAAGGTGAAAATGCTGTAGGCCTGTGTTCTCAGATATGGGCACACGTTAAAGAACCCCAGGTGGTGAAAATTTCTCGAGCCCTCCACTACTTTGGTAAAAAATTCATGCGACAGTATTCCTTTATTTTATGGTTTATCTGCAGTGGATGCATATGCGCATACTGACATGTATATGCAGTGGTATTGCAATTTCACGTAGTAAAATATTCATATTGTGCATATTGCATGGAATTTACCTAAGAAACTCATCACATGGGTATCATAACTAAATAAAGGCAAATATGCCTCTATGGATGCACTCGTGCATATATTTGGTCAGCTTCAAGTACAGAAATAATTGATCCCAGGCAACAGCATTACTCACGCATGCTTATCTCTCAATTAGGCGCAGTCGATACAGCTAAAAGGGGGTGTCTTCGTCTACGAGTTCTAACTTCATCTTCGGGCATGAGCGAGCTATAAAGGTGAATGAAAATTCACCTGTATAACTTCGACATGAAAAACTCTGCAACAGCATGTTTCTCGTTGTATTTATACTGCAGCATGCCCTTTTTGTATTTCTCAGTTGCGTGCCACTGAATATATGTTGGCCATGCGTTTCTAGCAAATCACTGCAATTGGGAAAGCAGCGCATGCAGTCTTGAGAAACCTCACCAAAATCATTTCTTTGCACCGGTGCAGAAATTATTCGACACGGTCTGTCATTTCATGTGAGTGAGGCTGCTCAAGGAAAGTTCCTGACAAGGTCAAGGAGCCCAATCACCAGTAAACTCTGAACCATTGTTTTAAGCATCAGCTCTGTTCTCCCTGCTCAAGCGCTGTGCCTCACCAAGCTATTGTACGCTGCCGACTTATAAGAAGTGCTCTCCATATTCCCCTCAGTTTGGCAGCAGTGTGTGTGGTCTTCACAGTGCTTGCCAAAATCAATTTTGCACAGGTGAGACACTTATTTCTTGCTTTATTGTGTTAGTAATAATGCAAGCACTCATGCCAAGCAAGAGTACTAATGTTTCCTGTGAAATATTCATAGTGTTAAGCAGAGGATTTCAAGCACAAAATTCATGCTGAACATTGGTTCTTCAAGTTGTGTGGAACGAAGGTGGTGACAATGTCAACATGCTCTCTTTAGAAATAAAGGCTTTGCATGAAGAGCATGTCGCAACTTGAAACAGGCACAGCAACTTCCAGGCGAAAATAAGCAACTTCAGATGAAACTTGAAGAATTTACACTGTATTTAAGGTTGAACTATCTGATATCATAGGCGTCCCAGATGAGCGTTTTGTTTCGACGCTGTCCGAAATTTTTCTGTGATGATGGAAAAAGGATTACTCGTGATGATATTGACAATACAGACAGAGTAAGAACAAACAAGCCTAGTTTGAAAAAAATAGTAGTGCATTATGAACGATCTTACAAACGAAATGTTCTGGATAAGACAAAAAACCTACGTGTGTCTACAGTGGCCTTTCGTTTTAAAATAAATAGTCCTATTTATGTCAACGAACACTTGACAACACAAGGTAAGCACTTAGTGAGAGTACGAATGCAAAATATAAGTAGGATGGAGGTTCATTTAGATGCAAGGCTCAAAATTTATAGCAAAAATAATTGAAAACAGCAATTTTAAAGACTTCCTTCTCAGAAGATCTGGCAAAACGCTGTGTTGGTGCCTTCAGAGCCACACTTTTCTTGAGCTTGCAATGTTAGTAAACTAAGACTGACATGACAGAATTTCGATACCTAGATAGTGAACAATTGATACCTAGATAGTGAAAAAGGCCACCAGCTATCTTTAATGCGTATACCTTAAATGCTCTTAGCTTTATAAAATGGACAAGCAGCCTGTGCCTCTATTAGATGATATGTCGGTAAAATTTGATGCCTTTCTTTTGACATAATCTTTGTATTTTTGTGCAATATAGACCACAAAAAATACCTGGATACAATTATCATGGCATTGTGTGGTTCATAAAATGGGGAAAAGGAATAGCGCTGTACATGAAAAGTTAATTTTTGGCCGATGTCAATGGACTTCCGTGTGTTAAGCCCTGTGTTGAGTGAATAGTAGTACGACTTGAGGGTTTGGTTTTGCAGCAAATAGCACGCCTCCATTAGGTCATAAGTACAAATTCTTTGAGTTTCTGGAAACTAGGTAACTTGATTTTTCGGTCACAGACGCACAGGCAATTTTTCGCTCACAACCAACGAGGCAGACGCCGGCGGTGGGTTTTCTGCGACGCGAGCTCTTCAACGCTATCATGTTAAAACGCTGACATAGGCAGCATTGACCATATTAGTTGCGAAACTTTATTGTTGGCCTGCCGGACGCGCGTCAGCGCGCAGCGGGCGACTCCCATGTCGGGACCGTTAGGCCAAGTCTATCAGCCACTCCGCGGGCCTGCTGGACATCCCAAAGTTTGTCGGCCAGGAGGGAGCTGCGTACGGCCGCCTCCCACCTGACCGATGTACTGTTCGGATCAGTGTACATTGCTTTGCACTCCCAGAGCATGTGCGCTAGCGTGGATACATCCCCACATGCGGGGCAAGCATCATTGGGGAACACATCAGAATAAATTGCGTGAAGGTATCTCACGTTAGGGTACGTGTCGGTCAGCAGTATCCTGAGCATAAGGGCCTGTGGCGTAATAAGCTCTGGATGAGGGAGTGATATAGTCTTCGCGTGAGGTAAAAATGTTTTGTTATTTCGTTGTGCGTGGTAGGCGCGTCCCTGTTTTCCGCATTCTCGTTGGCCCTAATCGTTGCCCGGAACTGGCGCGGTCGCTTAGTCCACGCGCGGCCTCGTGGGCGGACTTGTTGAGGTTGGGGGGGAGCACCTTGGACCTGTCCAACATGTGCAGGAAACCAGATCACTACGTGGTGCTTGCTACCATCGCGGCCGCCACTCTAGAGCACGCGCAGGGCTTTCTTGGAAATTACACCGCGCTCGAAAGCGTGAATAGCTGACCTAGAATCATTAAAGATGACCTGCCTTTCACCTTCCAGGTTGGCAAGGGCGATGGCCACTTGCTCGGCAATCGTCGGATCGTCAGTGTGAACCGATGCACAGTTGGTGATTTGCTGTTGGAAGTCGATGACGACTGCGGAAAAGGTGTGGCTCCCACGGTATGCTGCCGCAAAGCTGACGCCGTGCTCCTCACTATGAATCCGCCTGAGAAGAGTGACAGCTCTAGCCCGTCGCTTACCACGATTGTGCTCGGGATGAACATTCCTCGGAATCGGTGCCACGGTGATGAGGTCGCGAATCTCACGGGGCACCTGTCTCATCTTCTCGTCCACTTTAGCCGGAGAGTGACCGAGCTCCCGGAGTTTTTGTCTGCCGGTCTGGGAGTTCGAAAGGTGCGCGAGCGCCTTTCGAACTCCCAGACCAGCAGACAAATATTAAAAGAGCTTGTATCCTTTACAGAGATACAAGCTCTTTGAAAATTGTTTTCATCAATTACAGAAAGTCTGTGGTCTGTAAAGCACTAATTGGTCATCGTCAACGTCTTGGCCTATAGTGGGCACTTTGTGTAAGGTATGCCGACTAACGAACAAAGAGCAGCGGACTAGCTAAAATATAAGGAGCTCCAAACAAAAAAAGCGAACGTTAAAAATAAATATAGAAAAATTGCCCACGCAGAAATCATTCTTGTATCTTCGTAACACTCACCTACCCCCACTGAAGCTCCCCGAAAGGTGGCCTGTTGCACCGGCTTTTCGCATCATGAGCATTATTAAAAGAGGACTTCCTAAAGTCAGCTCTACGTAGTGGCTTTTTGTCCTAGCTGTCGCATCAACTTAATAAAAATTATATTCAAACATGACTTGTCACATCCACTTGTTGAGCGTATTCTGCTAGAAATCCGTATAACTTGGTATGAAGATTTAGTGCAGGCAATTTGCACAAAGCTCATTTGGGTGAATTTGTCATTCTGCAGAAGCGTGCCGATATTTAACATCTCTATATAATTTTCAATCACTTAAAAGCACAGCCACTGTGTTTTTGTTCATGTTACTTCTCTTCACTTTGAAGTCACTAAAGGTTTTATTGCGTGTAATGAAAAAATACTGGTAGAAGCCTCGGCCACTTAAACATATATTATTCTGTGTTGGAGGTATTGTACAAAAGTTTTAAATCAGCATATCACATCTAGCAGTATATACGTGACAAGTACTTGACCTAAGTTGAACTGAAATATAATTCACAAGAGTATTTTAACTGACATTCTTTTTAGCCAGAATTATCTACTGAAGTAATACATCTCCTGGCGCATGCCATGCACATGAACGATGCTTGTGGGCACTTCTAGCAAAATTAATAAACAATGACACACGTCAATGTAATTGTAATGCGGCTTTATTTTTTGATTCTATGATTACTTTCGTTCGCAGGGGCGCCGGCGCAAGTAGGCATTTGGTGTGTAGCGACACCACGGACCCGAGATAACGGGGGAGTTTCTACTCCCTCCTACGCCTAGCCGTGCGTGGCTTTGCCGTGTTCGGGGAAAAGGGGATCCTGAGGGTTGAGCTGACGTTGGGTGATTGGACCGTTAAGGCCCCCAGCAGAGGCAACACATCCCTTTGGCCCCGGCTTCACGTAAACGGCACCCCTGGGCTGACCCACCCAGGGGAAATCGGCAGTCGCCTTTTCCTCTCTCTCTCTCCCTACATCTTCGTCTTTATCTCTCACTATTTATCTGTCCTGTCTTCTACTCTCTTCTGCCTACTTCGAAACTTTTTGGCGGATAGTGTTAACCCTGTGCAAATAGCCTACCTTCGTCTAGGCGCATTGGGTTATAGCAGCGTTGTACGGCTAGCGTCTGCAGGTTTTAGCACCTGCAAACTTGTAGCGTCCCCTCGTTGGGCACCGTGGTGGGTGGCCACCAACGCTTCTGAAGAAAATTAAACTGGCATGCATAAAGCATTTCCATTATTAAGTGATCATACTGCCTTAAAGCGCGTACGGACCGAATACTTAGGATTTTTCTACCGATCAAGTGAAAACTTCCCTAATTTTCATGTTATACAAAGTGAGATAAACAGCAAGCAAGCCAGATTTGTATCCCCTTTTGTAGTAGCCAGATGTCTCACTGAAACTCTTGGAGCCGGGTATAAAGTTACCAAAATCGCCAGCGGAGACCTCCACCTTGAAGTTCGAGAAAAAGAACAGTTTGAAAAGCTACAGAATCTTTCAACTTTTGGTGACACTCCCATCATTGTAACGCCACACAGATCTATGAACACAACCCGTGGAGTAGTATCTGATGCTGATTTGCTCGGTTTGACTGAAGAGGAACTTCTGGAGGGGTGGAAGAGTCAGAATGTGACCAATGTACAAAGGATCACCATTAGAAGATACAACAAGGTGACACCAACAAAACACCTAATACTCACGTTCGCTTCCAGTAATCTGCAAGAAAGTATTCAAACAGGGTACACTAAGACGTCGATCAGACTATACATACCTAACTCACGTCGTTGTTTTAATGCGAGAAGTATGGCCACGGCTCACCAAGCTGTCGTGGTCACCAAACTTGTGCACAATGTGGAGTGTCAGGCCACAATTCTGACAATTGCGCATAACCACCACACTGTGTGAACTGTGGCAGAAATCATGCCGCATACTCAAGGTCTTGCTCATTTTGGAAAAAAAAGAAATCATCACATTGAAAATAAAGAAAATATCACATTGAAGGAAGCAAGACGAAGAATGTCGCCATTTTATGGCGCTACGAATGCTGATGCGGCGCGTCAGGGGGCAACGCCCCACCAGCCCTCGCCACTCCTTCGGCCAGCGCAGAGCGAGCCGTCAGCTGTGGCGCCTGCCCCCAAGGTGGCAGTAGTTTAGTCTACTCCGCCTCCTAGCGAATTGAGGCCGGAGACTCCAGGGTCCTCTGGTCTAAAAGCCTCCCCTCACCAGGCGAGGCCCTAAAATCCGAACCACCAGCTCGCAAGTGCAGGCACCAAGCGCCTCTGAGGAGGCAATGGACACAACGGTACCTTTGGTACCAAAACTGCGGTGCGGCTCCTCGGAGCACGCCAAGAAAAATAAAAAACCAATAACGGGGCCGCACGACCCTCCTGCCATCTGAATTAACGAGCTAACTCCAACACAGGATACTCTTTGTACACACAGCAGCATCTCTCTTGCTTAAATATGCAGACAGAAATATTACAGTGGAACATCCGAGGCCTTCTTCGAAACCTGGATGACTTACAAGAACTCCTCCATGACACAATCCAAGAGTGCTGCGTGTACAAGAGACACACCTAAAACGAACAAACACAAACATTTTACGTAACTACGTAATATTCCGAAAGGATAGAGATGATGCCATGCCACCATCAGGTGGTGTAGCGTTTATAGTTAGTCAAGGTATAGCATGCACACAATTACCCCTTCAAAGTTCCCTCGAGGCGGTAGCTGTTGGAACAGTTATTCTAAACAAACTTGTCACTGTCTGCTCTTTGTACATACCTCCGCACCACCGTCTTGAAAAACTTCAATTGCAGTCTTTAGTAGATGAACTACCTGAACCTTATCTGGTCTTTGGGGACCTGAACGCACATAATGGTCTGTGGGGTGACTCTCGCTGTGATGCACGAGGTCATCTCATTGAACAATTCCTCAATTCCCCAGGTGCTTGTCTGTTGAATAGGAAGGACGCAACATACTATAACCTTGCCAACAAAACTTACTCTTCCATTGACCTCAGTATCGCATCTCCTTTACTTGTACCAATACTTCAGTGGAAAGTCATAAACAATCCATATGGAAGTGACCACTTTCCTTTTGTTTTGAGTACACCAATAATATATGGATGCTCTCCACATGTTCTCAAATGGCTGGTAAACAAAGCCGACTGGGAATAATTTCAAAAGATTACTCACTTAAGTTGGACTGACATATGCGGATTAGGTATAGATAAAGCTGTGCAGTACTTCACGGCTTTACTTACTGACGCAGCAGCCAAGTGCATTCCACAAATTTATGGACTGCCCGGCAAACGACACGTCCCGTTGTGGAACACTGAGTGTCAGAAAGCGCGAAAGGAAAAGAACAGGGCATGGAGGTTGCTGCGGAACTCGCCGACAGCTGAAAACCCTGAGAGCTTTAAGAAAATAAAATCTCGAAGCAGGAGAACGCGGCGGCAAGCCAGAAGAGAAAGCTGGCACAAGTTTTTATCAGGCATAAATTCATATACACAAGAGGCTAAAGTCTGGAAGATAGTTCGTAGGGTAGTAGGAAGACAAGTACACTCACTCCCACTCGTAGACACACAGGGTGACAGCCTGGAAGATTAGGCGAACTTCCTCGGTGCACACTACGAGCAAGTGTCTAGCTCTTCACACTATACTGAAGCTTTCCAAAGATATAAAGCAAAAATAGAAAAGCAGAAAACTAGAATACAAGTGTACAAATCACGAGGCATCCAACCAAACTTTCAACTTAGCTGAGCTACAGACATCACTAAACTCTTGCAGTAATTCTGCCCCAGGCTACGACCATTTCACGTATGAAATGTTGAACAACCTGCCGCTCAAAACGCGAAAAACTTTACTCCCACTATACAATGCTATCTGGCTTTCTGGCACCATCCCTGCTTCCTGGAACGAGACTATTGTTATCCCTATTTTAAAACAAGGCAAGGATCCTTCCTCAGTTTCAAGTTATAGGCCCATTGCACTAACCAGCTGCCTTGGTAAACTTTTTGAAAAAATGATAAACCGCCAACTTTTATATTTCCTTGAAACACACAATCCGCTTGACCAATACCGATGTGGGTTTCAAGAGGGTAGATCCAACACCGACCATCTGGTGCGTATCGAGGCACAGATCCGAGACACTTTCGTCCACAAACAATACTTCCTCTCTGTGTTTTTCGATATCGAGAAGGCTTACGACACAACATGGCGTTTTGGCATATTAAGCGACGTCTCACCTGGGTGTGTGCGGTAGAATGGTTTCCATATTCGAGAGTTACTTGTCCAATCGGAAATTCTGTGTCCGTGTGGGCAGTATTCTCTCCCAAACAATTGTGCAAGAAACGGGAGTACCGAGAGGTGGTGCACTTAGTTGTACACTTTTTATTATCAAAATGAATTCCTTGCACCTGTCCATCGCCCGCAACATGTTTTATTCCACATATGTCGATGACGTCCAGCTTGGCTTTAAGTGATGCAACCTAGCGATGTGTGAGTGGCAGGTTAAGTTAGGTTTAAACAAGGTCTCCAAACGGGCAGAGGAAAATGAATTCCAGCAGAACCCGAAAAAAATCCCTGTGTCTTGTTCTCCCGAAAGAGAGGCGTGCACTCAGAACCTGACGATGAACTGAACAGTCAACGTCTGTCTGTCTATGCGGAGCATAAATTCTTAGGCGCAAATCTTGGACAACAAGTTCACCTTCGTACCGCACATCAAGTATTTAAAAACAAAATGTTTAAAAGCCATGAATGTTATAAAAGTGTCGTCACGTACTACGTGGGGTAGTGACTGGCAATGTCTCATGAACCTGTATAGAAGCCTCATTCGCACCCGCTTAGATTATGGGGCCGTTGTTTATCACTCTGCGACTCAAAGTGCTTTGAACATGCGGGACCCCGTGCACCATTTGGGCATCCGCTTTTCTACGGGTGCTTTTCGCACCAGCCCTGTAGAAAGCCTTTACGTTGAGTCAAATGAGTGGTCGCTTCATCTGCAGAGAACTTACATGTCCTTTGTTTACTTTCCTAAGGTGAAAGCAGACAAGGAGCACCCCTCTTACTCCACTATTATTGATTTGTCGAGCTCCTTTCTGTTTCAAAACAGGCCTTCGATGAGGCAGCCCTTCTAAGTTCGCCTGAAGGGTCTAGCTGAGGACACTGGAGTGGCACTTGAACACAGTTTAATGGTTCCTGTAGCATACCTGCCACCGTGGCAGTGGCAGACTATAGATTGCGATGTGTCTTTCCTAGAAGTTACTAAACATGCGCCTATTGCCCATATCCGAACACACTTCCTGGAACTTCAACACAAATACACACGTGCTTAGTTCTTTACAGATGCCTCTAAGTCCGAATCCTCTGTGTCCTACGCTGCTGTTGGCCCTCTACATCCAGGCACAAGTATCTTCACAGCGGAAGCTTACGCGATACTTATGGCAACTAAACACATCAAACAATTACAAATACAAAAAGCAGTAATTTATACAGACTCCCTCAGTGTGGTAACGGCTATGCACAGTCTTAAAAACAAAAAACCCTTTCCTCGTCTCACTTTACTCCATTTTATGCACCCTCTACACACTCAATCAACATGTTTTAGTGTGCTGGGTGCCAGGGCACCGTGAGATTCAAGGCAACGTGATGGCGGATCAGCTTGCTGCAGCCGTCCACGAGGGCACCGCCACTACACCCATATCAATTCCGGCCCTTGCTCTTAAGCCGTCTCTCAAACGAAAGCTCAGGGACTACTGGCAGAGCAAGTGGGACAGACACACACAAAACAAGCTACACGTTATCAAGCCACACCTTGGCCATTGGCCACCAGTATCAAAATCACGTCTAACAGAGGTAACAATAACAAGACTCATATAGGACACACATACACGACACACACACAACTTTTGTCCGGTGGCGATCCACCATTGTGCGATAAATGGGGTGAGGCAATAACAGTCCACGTTTTAATCCAATGTAAACAATTAGACACTCTAAGAAGACAACACTTTCCATTACCCTACCGACAACATATACCTTTACACCCTGCAATGTTCGTCGGTAGGGAACCGCTTTTTAGTCATAAATAAATGTTAGCGTTTTTTAAAAGAAATTCATAATTTTCATATCATATACCCGGGCATTCCGTAGAACGACCTCTGCAGAGAGGTTTTCGCTGTGGTGGCTACACAACAAAGCACTTGCCTAAGGGCCCTTGGACGCAAGTGTATGAACGAGAGAGGCACTTGTGCTAATGCCATACTTGTTCACCAGTGTTTTTATTATCACCAACTTTTGTCATCTTTTCGCACCACACACACCCTTCACGGCATGGTCATGATTTTATTACTTGTATATTTTTACCCGCGTTACCGCGAGGAATTTTATGACCATTATACAGCCGCTAATCACAATCATTGTCCACATTCCTTGTCCCATGAACTGGTGCTCTTTGGCCATCAAATGGCCCTTGTGCCAAAAAAACACCATATATCATGATTATTTTCAATTTAACTATTCCAGCGGATGGGCAAACATAGTAGGAGAGCGAGTTCCACCGATTAATTTTTGTGTCCTTTATTTACTCCAAGGAGAAATACTTCAACTTCTTGAGAAGTATTATGCCTCTCTTGTTCTGCGAAAGGTTTCAAAATGAAATGAGATAGCTCTTAAAGGAGTACATCATCTCTCACTGCAGAGATGACTACAGATACCATTTTAGCTCTAGGTAATTTATTTTCATTATTTATGGGTTGATTAGTGTGACACGGGGTTTAGTTGAGCAGCCAGCTGCGTCACAGAGTATAGGGAAGTCATATCGTTTCATAGACACACAACGAAAAGCTGAGTCACTCCTAACAAAGAACTTTCACCAGAGCTGCTCTTTAACGACCGTGTTTTTGGTTATAAAATTCGACATAAATTTTTTAAATGCATCGCTAGTTCAAGAAACACATGTTCAACGCTAGCCTGCTCGCTGCTCAGAACCTTAAATTACTTTTAGCTCCCTACTTCTATAAACAAAGAAATCACGCATATGAGCGCATCATAAATTTAAATTTAAACTCTTTATTGTTCAAATTCCTTAGAAAAAAAAGCGAAATATTTTATTTACCTATGTTTATCGATTGATCAAACATAGAATGGCGGAGGTACAAGTTTTTCTTTCAGAAAATGTAATTGGCTACTCGCTTTACAGTATTGCAATAAAGCCATCTATTCTAACAACCCAGTATGATAGGCGCACTGCGGGCGAATATTTTACCCGGCGCCGATATTGTAGAATATGACCTCAATTTATAACTGGTTTTCGGCGCAGCTAAGTAAAAGGTACGATAATAAAATAACAAAAATTGCAAACACCAGCCATTCTCCACCTTACATAATCAAGACGGGCGCCATGTTGAGAATTACTTTGAGACGACTGTATACGCAGTGAAACACGCCCACTGATTTCTTTCGAATGCACCATCTTGCTTCCTTTATGAATGTGCTTTAGAACGCACAACGACAGCGTTTGTGTTCACAATGCTGTGTTTTCTTGCTTTGTTTTTTAGAACACCCCTCCACTCGTGTATAAAAGGAAGCGAAGAGAAAGATTTGTTTTCAAGAAGCAGAGAACAATATCTCTTAAGCTGCATCATTATTGAGAATAAAAGGTAGAAAAACTAGTTACGGTGAAGCCCCGCCGTATGGACGAGACATTCGTGCGCATAGACTGCGAACACCTTTTCGTCACATAAAAAAAGACTTATTTCCATGGTATAAACAAAAGACGTGGTGATTACCGCACGCACACGTGCTAGATCTGCTGGTCATAGCTCACTCACTCTGGCATCACACCTGTTGTAGGCTGTCTACGAGTGCTAGTGGCGACGTACCCTGGCAGACTTTTAGATGCGGAGCATCTAATACTCGAGGCTTGTAGTGCGGACGGCGCGCCGTCCGCAAGATTCCTTTTCCTTCTTCCACCATCTGTGCACCCTTCCTCCTCTACACACCGCGTTCGACATCTACAATTCTCCTGATTCTCCAGTGGACGCGCATGCGCCGTCGCGCTTCGAGAACATTCAACAGCTGACAGTGCATGCGCCGTCGCGCTGTATATATACTCAAGGTCGGCGCTCGCTCGCTCAGTTGCCGCTCGTCGGTTGGTTTGTACGGCGCGTCGACGTCCAAGGTCGCGGTGAAATGAATTCCAACGAATCCACAAACACAATGATCGACGTCCCTTCGACCAGCGCCGCCCTTTCGCATACGTGTGTACGTGTTCACTCATTTAACACCCCCTCCTAACACCACGTTAACCAATTAAGCCATCGACCCAAGTAAGTCGCAATTTAACACCCCATTTCACAACCACGTTAACCAATTTAGCCATCGACCCAAGTAAGTCGCACTTTAACACCCCGTTAACCAATTATATGCTCCGCATCCTCCGCAGTGTTCCCCCGAGGGAAGCTGCGGGCAATTTTTTTGCTTGTCCTCAGTATCTTCGTCATCTGATAATCTAATATTATATGGTTGCTTCGTTACTGATATTGGACACAAAGCTGAATGTCTAGGCAACTTTTTCTCTTCAGTATTTTTACCTAAACACAGCTGTAACTAGCGTGCAACTGTCAGGAGCATCTCGCCTATGCTTTCTGTCGAGCTTAGTGCTATTAGAATATAAAAACTATTGAAGGACACTGATGTAAGCAAATCTAGTGGTCCAGACGAAATGTCTCCGTGTATACAAAGCCGATGCGTGGGGCCAACTTTTATGAACCTGTTTTATGAACCCTGTTCAACCTTGTCATGGTCGGGTTCTTTAAGAGGCTCTCAAGTATCGAAGGCATTACCCACACATTTTACGCGGATGATATTGCCATTTGGTGCACATGTGGCAGTGACGGGGAAGTCGAGCACTCTTTGCAGGAAGCCATAGACACCATGCAAGATTACCTGCGTTCCACAGGCCTGAGGTGTTCTCCAAACAAGTCCGAGCTCCTCCTCTACAAACCCACTAGGCGAGGGCGAAAGCCCAAAAACTGGCAGCCGATCCAAAGAGTGATATTCGGGTCTACATCGGAGTTGGCGGCACAATACCCAGGGGCCAGAATCGAGTCCATTCGGGTCCTCGGCATGACCATCAAGTCCAATGGTTCAAACGGCAAGACTAAACTCAAGCTCGTCGCCAAGACGGATAATGCGGTTCGGCTGGTTCGGCGGGTGGCCGACCGCTACCAAGGCCTGAAGGAAGACAACCTAACCTGCCTTGCCAATGCCTTTGTGCTCTGCCACATATCATATGCCACGGCCATGCATAATTGGCAGCGTGCCGAGCGTGACAAGATCAACGTGTTGCTCAGAAAGCTTAATAAGCGGGCCCTCGGTATCCCAATCAGAACGCGCACCGAGCGCCTGCTCCAGCTCGGGGAACATAATACGTTGAAGGAGATTGCCGAAGCGCGAGAGCGGGCCCAGCTCTAGCGCCTTTTGAGCTCCCAGACCGGCAGGCAAATACTCCGAGAGCTCGGTCACTCTCCGGATAAAGTGGACGAGAAGATGAGAAAGGTGCTCCGTGAGATTCGCGACCTCATCACCGTGGCACCGATTCCGAGGAATGTTCATCCCGAGCACAATTGTGGTAGGCGACGGGATAGAGCTGCCTCTCTTCTCAAGCAGATTCATAGTGAGGAGCACGGCGTCAGCTTTGTCGACCCGGCAGCGTACCGTGGGAGCCGTACCTTCTCCGCAGTCGTCGTCGACTCTAAACAGCAAATCACGAACTGTGCATCGGTTCACACCGACGATCCAACTATTGCCGAGCAAGTGGCCATCGCCCTAGCCAACCTGGAAGGTGAAAGGCAGGTCATCTATAGTGACTCTAGGTCAGCTATTTGCGCTTTAGAGCGCGGTGTAATTTCCAAGAAAGCCCTGCGCGTGCTCTAGAGTGGCGGCCGCGATGTTAGCAAGCACCACGTAGTGATCTGGTTTCCTGCACATGTTGGACAGGTCTAAGGTGCTCCCCCCCCAACCTCAACGAGTCCGCCCACGAGGCCGCGCGCGGGCTAAGCGACCGCGCCAGTTCCAGGCAACGATTAGGGCCAACGAGAATGCGGAAAACAGGGACGCGCCTGCCACGCACAAAGAAATAACAAAACATTTTTACCTCACGCGAAGACTATATCCACTCCCTCATCCAGAGCTTAATAGGCCACAGGCCCTTATGCTCACAGTATACTGCAGACCAACACGTACCCTAACGTGAGATACCTTCACGCTATTTATTCTGATGTGTTCCCCAATGACGCTTGCCCCGCATAAGGGGATGTATCCACGCTAGCGCACATGCTCTGGGAGTGCAAAGCAATGTACATCAACCCGAACAGTACATCGGTCAGGTGGGAGGCGGCCCTACGCAGCTCCCTTCTAGCCGACCAACTTTGGGATGTCCAGCAGGCCCGCGGAGTGGCTCATAGGCTTGGCCTAACGGTCCCGACGTGGGAGTCGCCCGCTGCGCACTGACGCGCGTCCTGCAGGACAACAATAAATTTTCCCAATTAATATGGTTAATGCTGCCTATGTCAGCTTTTTAACATGATAGCGTTGAAGAGCTCGTGTCGCAAAAAAACCAGCCGCCGGCGTATGCCCCATTGGTTGTGAGCGAAAAATTGTCTGTGCGTCTGTGACCAAAAATCAAGTTACCTAGTTTCCAGAAACTTGAACAATTTCAACTCATAACCTAATGGAGGCGTGCTATTTGCTGCAAAACCAAACCCTCAAGTCGTACTACTAGAGACTCAACACAGGGCTTAACAAACGGAAGTCCATTGACATCGGTCAAAAATTACCTGTTCATGCACAGCGCTATTCCTCTTCCCCATTTGATGAACCACACAATCCCATGATACTTGTACCCTGGTACTTTTTGTGGTCTATATCGCACAAAAAATACAAGGAATATGTCAAAAGAAAGGCATCATATTTTACCGACATATCATCGAAATACAGGCACAGGCTACTCGTCCGTATTATAAAGCTAAGAGCATTTAAGGAAAACGCATTGAATATAGCTGGTGGCGTTTTTCACTATCTAGGTATCAATTTTTGACTATCTAGGTATCAAAATTCTGTCATGTCAGTCTTAGTTTACTAACATTGCAAGTTCGAGAAAAATGTGGCTCTGAAGGCATCAACACAGCGTTTTGCCAGATCTTCTAAGAAGGAAGTCCTTAAAATTGCTGTTTTCATTTTTTTACTATGAATTTCGAGCCTTGCATCCAAATGAACCTCCATCCTACTTGTTTTTTGCATTCTTACTCTCACTAAGTGCTGACCTTGTCTTGTCAAGTGTTCGTTGACATAAATAGGAATATTTAATCTAAAACGAAAGGCCACTGCAGACAGACCTAGGTTTTTTGTCTTATCCAGAACATTTCATTTGTAACATCGTTCATAATACACTACTATTTTTTTCAAACTAGGCTTGTTTGTTCTTACTCTGTCTTTATTGTCAATATCATCACGAGTAATGGTTTTTCCATCATCGCAGAAAAATTTCGGACAGCGTCAAAACAAAACGCTCATCTTGGACGCCTTTGATGACAAAAAGTTCAACCTTAAATACAGAGTATATACTTCAAGTTTCATCTGAAGTTGCTTATTTTCTCCTGGAAGTTGTTGTGCCTGGTTCAAGGTGCGACATGCTCTTCATGCAAAGCTTTTATTTCTAAAGAGAGCGTGTTGACACTGTCACCACCTTCGTTCCACAGTACTTGAAGGACCAAAGTTCAGCATGAATTTTGTGCTTGAATTCCTCTGCTTACCATGATAAACAATTCACAGGAAACATTAGTACTCTTGCTTGGCATGAGTTCTTGCAATACTACTAACACGAAAAAGGAAGAATTAAGTGTCTCACCTGTCTAAATATGATTTTGGCAAGCACTGTGAAGACCACACACACTGCTGCCAAACTGAGGGGAATATGGAGAGCACTTCTTATAAGTAGGCAGCGTCCAGTAGCTTGGTTAGGCACGGCGCTTGAGCAGGGAGAACAGAGCTGATGCTTGGAACAATGGTTCAGAGTTTACTGGTGATTGGGCTCCTCGACCTTGTCAGGAACTTTCCTTGAGCAGCCTCACTCACATGAAATGACAGACCGTGCCGAATAATTTCCTCATCAGTGCAAAAAAACGATTTTGGTGAGGTTTCTCAAGACTGCATGCGCTGCTTTCCAAATTGCAGTGAAAGGCTAGAAATGCATGGCCAACATATATTCAGTGGCACGCAACTGAGAAATACAAAAAGGGCATGCTGCAGTATAAATACAACGAGAAACATGCTGTTGCAGAGCTTTTCATATCAATGTTATACAAGTGAATTTTCATTCACCTTTAGAGCTCGCTCAAGCGGGAAGATTAAGTTAGAACTCGTAGACGAAGACACCCCCTTTTAGCTGTATTGACTGCGCGTAATTAAGAGATAAGCATTTGTGAGTAATGCTGTTGCCTGCGATCATTTATTTCTGTTCTTGAAGCTGACCAAATAAATGCACGAGTGCATCCATAGAGGCATGTTTGCCTTTCTGTAGTTATTATACCCATGTGATGAGTTTCTTATGTAAATGCCATGCAAAATGCACCATATGAATATTTTACTACGTAAAATTGCAATACCACTGCATATACATGTCAGTATGCGCATATGCATCACTGCAAATAAAACATAAAATAAAGGAATACTGTCGCATGAATTTTTTACCAAAGTAGTGGGGGGCTCCAGAAATTTAGACCACCTGGGGTTCTTTAACGTGCACCCAATTCTGAGAACACAGGCCTACAGCATTTTCACCTTCACCGAAAACGCAGCCACCAAAGCCGGAATGTCATCCTGCGACCTTCGATTCAGAAACCGAGTACCTTAGCGACTAGACCACTGCGACAGGACTTCGATCTCCCTGTTCCCCCGCGTAGGGTGACAGACCAACTTTGCTGGTCTGGCTAACCTTACTGCCTTTCATCTCTACCATTTATTCCCATGAGTTCAACGAATGGAGCTTCCTTCAAACGGCTAACATTCGGACTTTTATAATTTGCCTAGAATTAAGTTCACTAAATGAATATTGTGTGGTCATTGATAGTGAAATGATAGTGGTCATTGATCTAAGTTGTTCTGGTTGGCTAAAAAGGCACTACTCCTGACTTCTCATCAAACAGCACAAGCTGCTAATGTACATAGGGGGGAAAAGTGGAAACGCTAATACAAAACATCAATCTTGAATCCCATGCCATCACAATAAAGCAGGCAAGCTTCTGCAATAATGACCGGCAACCAGCATCTCAGACACTACAGATAGCTACATAACGTAACGCTTTCCCAACTTGAGGTAAAGACAGCAGATTCACATTGTGCCTAACCTGCTTCATTATGATAACGATGAGCCCACAACGTTATTGGCCTCTGTATGCTAATAACAATTTACCTTGCAAATCATGTGACAATAACATTCAATAAGACGTCATGAATTTTCCATCCTACCTTGCGGTCTATGTACCAACAAGGTGGTTTTAGTGACGCCGGTGCAAGCCAATTAACAACAATCACTTCGTGAACATTATTTTTTATATTATTCGACTGGTCTGATGCGTATAGCTTCAAAAAACGGCAGTTTAGATTTGTTCATTCTTAGAAAAGTACAATATCAAAGTTTGCATGTCAGCAGCAACATATGCATGCCTTCGGTACGCATACTGTGATGTATAACCTTATTGTGTTTTGAGCAATAAATTAGGTATTCATACATTGCACAAACACAGGTTACTTGTAAATCTGCAGCGAGGTCATAAAGAATTTATGAGATCAGATAAAGCATTACACTTGTATTCGAAAATGTCATTGGAAGAGTGGTAGAGCTTTGTTTTAGAATGTTTGTACACGTAAAGGTATACGGCAATTTTTTAACTCCAAAGTGGGCTGCAGCGCCTGCAATTCTTAAAAACCAGAACAATGCATTGATAGGTGAACAGGGGGGAACAAGTAGTACCACCAAAACTGCGCTCGAACGAGTGAACTACTGCTAAACCTAGCGCTTCCACAGCTAAGGTACGGCTATTCGGCCACTCATAGACAAATTGTATTGACCCAGGCGTAATCACACGCTTTGATACCTGCACCTACAGCACGCTGTGTCAAGTTTACGCACACTTAATTAAGCTGAATTTCATGGTAATTTGAAATTATACGTGCCCGGTGGATGCAAACACATTTGATGATGATGATATATGTTGTTTAATGGCGCAAGGGTCATTGATGGCCAAAGATGCGCCAGGAAATCATATCGTATGAGAGCAATGGTTATGTTAATTGGCTATGAAAGGGCCTAAGATTCTGCGCTCTAAAGGTGCGTAAGACATATATTTATTAAAATCATGAAAGTGAAGTGAAGCATGCCTGGTGAGAATGAGTTTTAAGTTATGATGACACCATAGAATAGGAGTGTTATAGTAGCACCGAT
This sequence comes from Rhipicephalus annulatus, assembly GCA_013436015.1. NCBI lineage: Eukaryota > Metazoa > Arthropoda > Arachnida > Ixodida > Ixodidae > Rhipicephalus > Rhipicephalus annulatus. The sequence goes on along the minus strand of WOVY01001133.1, from coordinate 49,701 downwards.
ATTTCGCCAGCGCCCTTGGTCCCAAGGGCTGGAAGACAGGTGCTCTCTTTGGATGTAGCATTCGCAGCAACAGCCCCCTTTAAGAGGCCGTGCTACTGATCAATTGAGTAGATAACTTGGAAAGTATTTACTTCCTTTAAGAATGCATTTATTGCATTATATTTAAAAAGAGCTTCGCGACCAATAAACATAGCTGGGTGAAGGGGTATGAGTTTCTTGTACGCTAGTGGAAAATGTTTTTTCCTGTAAGCCTCTAGCTCGGAGCATTCAAGGAGTATGTGAAGTACGGTAAGTGGACTGCCTCATCTGTGACAGCTGGGTGGGTCACCACCGGACAAAAGGTGTGTGTGCGTGCTGTGTGTGTGTCCTATTCTAAGCCGACAGAGATTCACCTCTGTACGGCGCGTTTTCGACGTGGGTGGCCAGTTACCGAGGTATAGTTTAATCAAGTGTAACTTGTTATGAGTTTGTAAATCTCTTAACTTCTGCCAGTAAGCCCCGAGTTTTTTTCGTATGTTTGGTTTTAGGTCCATTATAGTGACAGCAACTAAGAGTTGGCAGAGCTTCCGTTAATTGACTTGGCGAGCTGGTCGGCCAACACAATTTCTTCGAACTCGCAATGTCCTGGCACCCAGCACACGACGATATGTTGCTTGGAAGTACAGGCCGCGCAGAGTATTGAATAGAGGGATGTAAATATAAGGTTTCTGTGTTTTTTAAAGATTTTTCAACGCTTTTACGACACTCAGGGAGTCTGTGTATATAACTACGCTTGGCGTATTTAATTCTTTGGTGTGTTTAATGGCTATGAATAACGCGTAAGCCTTGGCAGTAAAAATGCTTGTGTTGGTGGACAGAACGCCGGCATCCGAGAAGGATGGGCCGACCGCCGCATAGGACACGCCAGTATGGCACTCGGATGCATCAGTATAATATTCTGGACAGTCATATTTGTGTTGCAGCTCTGAGAAATACATCCGAATGTGTATGCGGGAGGCATGCTTTGTGACAGCTACGAAAGATGTGTCACAGTCTATAACCTGTCACTGCCATGGCGGGAGCCGCAGAGTGGGGGGGGGGGGCTGAGGTGGTATTCAAGCAGTGGGACATCTGTTTCTTCAGCTAGGTCTCTAACACGCAGCGAGAAAGGGCGTGCCATTGCGGGTCGATTGTAAAAAACAAAAAAAAACTGGAGAGCTGGACAGGTCCTTTATGGTGGAATATGCAGGTTGCTCACTGTTCGCATTTACTTTAAGGAAATATATGAAGGAAGAATATGTTCTCTGTAGATAGAGTGACCACTAGTCCGATTCCACATAAAGGCTTTGAACTGGGCTTGTTCTAAAGGCGCCTGTGGACAGGCGGATGCCTTGATGATGAACAGGGTACAGCATTTTAAGAGCGCTTGGCGTGGCAGAGTGATAGACTATTGCCCCATACTCAAGACGTGAGCGTATAAGGCTTCTATACAGATTCATGAGGAACTTTCTGTCGCTGCCCCACGTTGTTCGTGGCAGCACCTTTAGGATATTCATTGTTTTCAAGCATTTATTTTTAAGACGTTTCATGTGCGGTACAAAGGTTAACCTCACATCTAAAGTTATACTTAGGAACTTATGTTCAGTGTTTACGGGTAGACGCTCACCCTTAACAACCAGTTCAGGATCAGGGTGCAGGCCTCTTTTTCGTGAAAAAAGGACCCAGGTGCTTTTCTGAGGGTTCAGTTTGAAACCGTTTTCATCAGCCCATTTGGATACCTGGTTAAGGGCGAGCTGAACCTGTCACTCACAGATCCCAAGAGGACACGATTGAAAACCTATCTGCACATCGTAGACATACGTTGAATAAATGTATTACGTAGGATGTAGAGACGGAGAGAATTCATTTTTATAGTGAAGAGCGTACAGCTGAGCACCCCCACCCTGTGGCACTCCGGTTTTCTGTACAAATGTTCGGGACAGTACATTGCACACAGATTGGTGCATTATATGCCTCATTTCTTGCGGATTATTTTTCTAAGTTTTGTTTTTCTATTCGTGCCTTGTAATTCTGGAAGGATTTGAAGTAGTGTGAGGAGCCCGATATGTGTTCGAAATGTGTGCCAAGAAAGTTGGCTTGATCCTCCAAGCTTTCCCCGAGGCTATTTAGTAGTGGAAAGGAATACGTTTGTTGGCCCGCAAATTTTTTTACCTTATTCCCCACTTTTTTCTCATCTGTGTACGAGTTAATACTCGATATAAACTTTGTCCAGCTCTTTCGTCCAGCTTATCGACGCGTTCTTCTTGCCTGCGATTTGACCCGCTTGAAGTTTTCCAGGTTTTCTGCTGTAGTGGAATCGCGAATCAACGCCCATGCTTTGTTCTGAGTGGTCCGTGCTTTCCTGCATGCGTCGTTCCACCTAGGGACTCGCCGCTTAGAAGACATGCCGCTCGTTTCGGCCATACGTTTAGATGTGGCATCAAGTATAAAAGCTGTAAATACGTGACAGCGTCATCTATGGTCAGGGCAGACAGCTCAGTCCATGTCATGTGTGTAAGAGTTCTATGCCCTTCCCAATCAGCTGAGTCAGTCTTCTATCGAGGAACCTGCGGGGGTAGTTGATCTTTGTTCGGCGCACTCAGGATGATTGGGATGTGGTCACTACCATAAGGGTTTTTAGGAACGTTCCACTTAAAAATTGCCCGCAGCTTCCCTCGGGGGAACACTGAGGAGGATGCGGAGCATATAATTGGTTAACGGGGTGTTAAAGTGCGACTTACTTGGGTCGATGGCTAAATTGGTTAACGTGGTTGTGAAATGGGGTGTTAAATTGCGACTTGCTTGGGTCGATGGCTAAATTGGTTAACGTGGTTGTAGGAGGGGGTGTTAAATGAGTGAACACGTACACACGTATGCGAAAGGGCGGCGCTGGTCGAAGGGACGTCGATCATTGTGTTTGTGGATTCGTTGGAATTCACTTCACCGCAACCTTGGACGTCGACGCGCCGTACAAACCAACCGACGAGCGGCAACTGAGCGAGCGAGCGCCGACCTTGAGTATATATACAGCGCGACGGCGCATGCACTGTCAGCTGTTGAATGTTCTCGAAGCGCGACGGCGCATGCGCGTCCACTGGAGAATCAGGAGAATTGTAGAATGTTCTCGAAGGGGAGAAGCGCGCGCGGCACAGATGGTGGGTGACGGTGCATGCGCGCGTCAGCTGTCGAATGTTCGAGAAGGGGGAGAAGCGCAACGGCGCATGCGCGCGCGTCAGCTGACGATGTTCTCGAAGCGCGACGGCGCATGCGCGCGCGTCAGCTGCCGATGTTCTCGAAGCGTGACGGCGCATGCGCGCTACATTATACAGCTAGCGAATGTTCGTGAAGAGGAGAAGCGCACGCGGTGTGTAGAGGAGGAAGGGTGCACAGATGGTGGAGGAGTGAAGCGCGCGAGGTGTGTAGAGGAGGAAGGGATGCACAGATGGTGGAAGAAGGAGGAGGAAGCTTGCGGACGGCGCCGCACTACAAGCCTCGAGTATTAGATGCTCCGAATCTAAAACAGGTAAAAGGGACGGTGATGAAATGCTAAGATCTATGAAGGAGTACGTGTTGTTTGCAAGGTTAAAATACGTAGACTCCTTTATATTTAAAAGACTTAAACTAGAAGAGAAAAGGAGCTGCTCAATGACACGTCCTCGCGCATCACAGTGAGCATCGCCCCTCAGGACATTGTGTGCATTAAAATCAACTAGAACCAAAAACGGCTCTGGGAATTCATCTAATAATGATTCTAGATCACGTCTGTGTAGCTGTTGATGTGGTGTTATGTACACAGAACAGATAGTAACGAGTTTGTTAAAAATTACAGCTCGAATGGCCACTGCCTCAAAGGCCGTTTGGAGCTTCAAATGCTGGCATGCTATACTACGATTAGCTATAATGGCTTCACCGCCAAATGGTACGACAGCACCCTCCCGGTATTTTCGGAAATTAATATACTATCGTAGGAAGTCTTGTGCTTAGTAGTTGAGTGCGTTTCTTGCACACATAGCACTTTCGCGTTAAACTTACTCAGAAGTTCTTGGACGTCATCTAAATTTCTATGTATTCCCCTTACGTTCCACTGTATGATTTTGTCCATAGTGGAAAAAAAGAGAAAAAGCGCTGTGTGCAGTAAAGACGGAGATTAGCTCATTTTACAGGGCCTTTGTCAGGCCCTGTAATCGGCGTTCTGTCCTTTTTGGGGCGGTCGAGAGAAGCTCGCCGCTCCTTCGGCGCTTCCTGCGCCGTTTGGCTTGAACTGGTGTCCATAGCCTCTTGCGAGGCACTGGACGCCCGCTCTAAAGAGCGATATGTGCGTCGCTTAGACTTCGCCTCGATCGACGAAGTCTTTGTCCCCGCCGAGCTGGGGGTTGATGAAGCCCCCTTGGCCTCGTGATTGCCCTGGCTGCTGCCAGAGCTTGTAGAGGTCACTGGTGTGGACAGGCTGAATGTGGGCAGGGCAGCGCTGGCTGCTCCCGCCGTAGGGGCTTGTGGCATTGGCCTCGGCACGGTAGGCGCGGTCCGGGCGACTGCCCAGAGCCTTTGTGGTGCCGTCCCTCATTGCACCACTTCGGCAAAAAGTGTTTTTAGTGCTAATGATAACGAGACCCGTTGTCTTGCTTTCATGAATGTTATATTTTTCTTAACTTTTATCGTTATTATTTCTTTTTCTCTTTTCCAGGCTGGGCACGCTTTGGAGTATGCGGGGTGACGTCCTTCGCACTTAGCACAGAGGACCTCGTCATGACTACATTCATCAGCACTGTGGCCAGTTGTGCCACACTTAGCACACATCAACTGTCCTCGGCAGCTCTGGGATGCATGACCAAATCACTGGCGTTTGAAACAGCGCCTCGGGTTTGGAATGAATTGTCGGACATGGAGTTTTGTCATAGCCAGTTTCAAGAGTCTTAGGTAAAGTGGTTGAGTTGAAGGTGAGTATCAAGTGCGCTGTTGCTATTTCATTGTTGTTACGTCTGATTTTGATGCGCTTGGCATGTATTACACCTTAGTCCTTCCATCCATCAAAGAGCTCTTCTTCACTTAGTGTCATCAAATCTTCGTCCTTCACTGTATTCATGGTACGGTCTGCACTCACAGAGATGGCAATGTTACCAAAGGCTACGAGGTGCGAGAGTTTATTGTACTGTTCCTTGTCTTTTAATTCGAGAAACAGATCTTCACTTGCCATCTTGGTGGCCTTATAACCGGTTCCAAGGGTCTCTCTCAAGCACTTGGCCACAAGTAAGGATGAGATTGCTCTAGCTTTTGTAGATGATTGTTCGCAGTGGAGGACATGGTATTTTGGGAAAGTTTCTCTGTTTTTGGGCCAAAGTAATAAAGTTGCGTTGGTGCGTACTCTTTTCGAAGCCCGATCAGTTGAAGAGGGGGTCGAGGATTCCATGAAAAAATGTGTATTTTTCGGTAACAGCACCTACCACCCTCCACGGTGTCCAACGAGGGGACGTGGCAGAGCATGTGGGCATGTCTGCGCAACGCCAGCAGTACGCAGTTACTATAACCCAATATGGTTTACCCTAGTTTGGATAGCCTAAAAAGGTTAACCCTTGCCGCCAGGAAAAACAGAAGTAAATTGAAGAGAGGAGAGATTAGGAAAGATTGAAAGTAAGAGTGAATAACGAAGATGAAGAGAGGCAGAGACAGGAAAGGCGACTGTCGGTTTCCCCTGGGTGGGTAAGCCCAGGGGTGCCGTCTACGTGAAGCCGGGGCCAAAGGAGTGTGTTGCCTCGGCCGGGGGGCCTTAACGGTCCAATCACCTAGCGTCGGCTCAACCCCCAGGATCCCCTTTTCTCCGGACACGGCAAAGCCACGCACGGCTAGGCGTGGGAGGGAGTAGAAACTCCCCCGTTAGCTCGGTTCCGTGGTGTCGCTACACAGCAAACGCCTACTTGCGCAGGCGCCCCTGCGGGGGATGCAAACACATTTGGTCACACAGGAAAACACATCAACATTATAGTAGTCCCACGCATTTAATGATCATGTAGCTGCTGAAAAGAGGACGCGTAACAAATGAAACTTTCTTCAAGTACTTCTTTGGCACAGAAAACGAACAAGGCCGCATAAATACCAAGGCGGACACCACGACCTTCCTCTCTATTCTTCTAAATTAAATACGCAAAGATCTCATTCAATGCAAATCCCTTGGATACTATATCGCACGCGACAAACAGACGACGCTTACGGCTTCAAGCCGCAGTCCCCGAACGGCATCCGACGGCATAGCAAAAATATAGAGATTCATAGCGTGCCGACCATCGCCCGCCGAATTACAGCCGCACAGCGCACCATTGCTTTAACTCCCCTCCCCACAGAAGAAATTTGTCGGCGAGTAACGTCCCTAAGCTTAGACGTGATCCCAATGAAATCAGACACGCCTACAGGCTCGCTTCGTTAATAAAAACTCACTTATCGCCTCTTAGCTAGGAGAACCTTAGTTCACAACGTATGATACTATAGCGCTCCCGGTGTTAACCGCGGGAGGAGCCGACGAAGCGAGCGGCAACCAGCAGCCTGGATCGGGCGTGCCGCGGCCTTGGTTGGAGAAGCAAAATACAAAACGTCGACTGCAGAAACATCCACCTACCTTTTTAGTTTGGCGAGCGCTCGATGGTACAAAGCAGCCGGTCCTCTCTTGAGTATAGTGCATCTTCGTAACAAGCAGAACCGACAGAACACAAAAGACAGCACAAGCACACTTTGAACAACCTAAGAAATCTACTTTAAACGCTCTGCATACGGCCGTTGTGGCCTCCAGGAAGATTCCGCCCTTTCTGTCCTTCTGACGCCACCAATCCGCATTGGCGCACACAATAATTCATAGCATAGGCAAATGAAGTGTTTCTGCCTAAAATTATAGTAAAAAGTAGTGAAAATAGACGATACGCTAGTGTGTATTGCAAAGAATATTTATTAACTTTGAAAAAGAACAAAAAAACATAACGGGTATTCGAACGAAATTTGAAATGTCAAAGAGTGCGCGAAATTTAAAACGTTTGCTTGCCTGTGTATTTGGTATACCGATACCTTGTTAACATCTGTACATTGGTTGAGTGGTTAAGCTGGCTGTCAATAACAGTGTTAAAACGGTTGTATATTAGTACAAATTACAGGCAACAAGCAAAATTTGTCACAACGAAATATTTGTACTGGTTGGCAAATATTTTAGCAGTCTTTAGTGAATTTTCTTTAGGAAAAGGTTTTAGTCAAGGCTCATTTTAACTTGTTTTGAAAAGTATTTCCAAGAACAGAATAAAGAAAACGTTTCTTTAATGTTATTATAATAGAAAGTCAAAGTCAATAGCCCGCCGTTAAAATTGGTAACAGGTGTCAACTGATACATTGTAAGGTTAACAAATATTTGTACAACACAAAAGCTATATTATCTACCACGGACTTGTTTGATTATATTTTTTTGCATTACCAATGTGTGAGTTATATATACTGTCATGGACAAAGTTTTCTTTGCAATGTTAGGCGCAAACTAGGCCGAGCGCTCTATATCTGTAAGTCACAATCCTGTTGTAGCTCTACAAGCTGCCTACTCCGCCATTGGCTAGTGAGCTTGTAGCGCATAGCTTGGTCAGCGCCGGCCGTGAGGCGATGAGAAAAAGGCAGCAACAATGCAAGAACTAGTGCAGTTCTTACGTTATGCCAGGCACAATCGCTATTCAGATATCTGTTACTGCAGTGGGGTTTAAAATAAGATCAAGGTGTCTAACCAGGAGACCTCTAAAAGCTGTTGGTTATCTTCTATGACCACGTTACTCACAAAGTTTTGTCGGCGACTCTGCACCCTAATGGGTGCTCATCAGCACCCATTAGTTGTTGCACCCTTTCTGCACCCTAGTTTCCACCCTTTTGATGTGTTCAGCCTTCAGGTTCCGCTTGTAGCGGGCTGAGACGCGAGTAGGTTGCTCAAAGGGTGCGCTTAGGGTGTAGGCAACCTTTATGACACCCTTAAGGGTCAGAATTGGTTTAGTGTGCGCCGATATTTACCACCTATATGAAATTTCAAATCACTTGAAAGCATAGCCACTGTGTTCCTGTTTGTCCTACTTCCCTTCACTTTGGAGTCAATAAAGGTTAATTATTGCGTATAATAATAAATACTGGTAGAAACGTCGGTCAATAAACATACGATATTCTGTGTTAGAGGTATTGTGCAACAAATTTAAATCAGCATATCACATTAAACAAATCTCTAGCAGTATATGCGTGACAAGAACTTGTCCTGCGTTGAACTGAAATATAATTGACCAGAGTATTTCAAATGACATTCTTTACAGCTAGAATTACAGCTAGAACTGAAGTAATACATCTCCTGGCGCATGCCGTGCACATGAACGATGCTAGTGGGCACTTCTAGCAAAATTAATAGACAATGGCACATGTCACTAAAATTGTAATGCGGCTTTATTTTTGAGTCTATGATTACTTTCTATTCAACTATTCCAGCGGATAAGCAAACATATGATGAGAACGAGTTTCACCAATTCATTTTTGTGTTCTTTCTTCACTCTAAGGAGAAATACTTTAGCTTGTTTTAGAAGTATTATGCCTCTTTTGTTCTGTGATAGGTTTCAGAATAAAATGAGTTAGCTCTTGAAGGAGTACATCATCTGTCACTGCTGTGAGAACTACAAATACCACTTTACCTCTAGATGATTTATTTTCCTTATTTATGGGTTGATTATGTGGCATGGGGTGAAGTAGAACAGCCAGCCGCGGCACAAAGTATGGGGAATCACTTTGTTTCATAAACACTCAACTGAAAGCTGAGCAACTCCTAACAAAGAACACTCACCATAGCTGTTCTTGAATGACCATGTTTTTGGAAATAAAAGTCGAGATAAAGTTTTTCTATGCGTCGCTAGTTTAAGAAACACATGATCAAGGCCGGCCTGCTCAGTGCTCAGAACCCTAAAATAGTTTTAGCTGCCTATTTCTGTAAACAAAGAAATCACGCATACGAGCACATATTAAAATAAAATTTAAATGTATTATTGTTTAAATTCATTAGGAAAAACCGCAAAATATAATATTTCTTATCTTAATAAAATGACCAAACATAAGATGTCGGAGGTTCATGTTTTCTTTGAGCAAAAGCAATGGGCTACTTGCGTGAACAGTATTGTAATAAAGCCATGTGTTCTAACATCCTAATATGATAGGTGCACTGAGGGCTAATATTCTTCCGTCGCCGACATTGTAGAATAAGACCTCATTTGATAACTGGTTTTTGGCGCGGCTATGTAAAAGTTAAAAAGTTAAAATAACAAAAAAATAGCAAACACCATTTATTCTTGAGCTTACAGAATCAAGATGGGCGCCATATTGAGAAATTTGTAGAGCCGACTGTACGCAGTGAAACACGCCCACTGCTTTCTTTCGAATGCAAGATCTTGCTTCCTTTATTAATGTGGTTTAGAACGCACAAACACAGCATTTGCGTTCACGATGCTGTGTTTTCTTGCTTCTTCTTTGAAACATTCTTCCTTTCATGTGTAAAAGGAAGCGGAAAGAAAGATGCGTTTTCAAAAAGCAGGGAACATTATATCTTATGCTGTATCGTCATTGAGAGTGGAAGGTACAAAAGCTAGTCACGGTGAGGGCCTGCCATATGGATGAGACATTCGTGCGTATAGAGAGCGCACACAGTTTCATGAGATAAAGAAGAGACTTATTTCCATGGTATAAACAAAAGACGCGGTGATTACCACACGCACATCCGCTTGATCTGCTGGTCATAGCTCACTCACCCTGGCTTCACACCTGTGTTAGGCTGTCTACGAGTCCTAGTGGCGACGTACCGTGGGTGACTTTCTGCTTGTCATCAGTAATTTTGGTCATCTCATAATCTAATATTATATGATTGCTTCTTTACTGATGATGCAGACAAAGCTGCATGTCTAGGCATCAATTTACCCTCAGTAATTTTACGTAAGCATAGCCGTAACTAGCGTGCAACAGTCAGGAGCATCTCGCCTACGCTTTCTGTCGAGCTTAGTGCTAATAGAATATAAAAACTATTGAAGGACGCTGATAAAAGTAAATGTAGTGGTCCAGACAAAATTTCTCCTCGTATACTTAGCCGATCGTGGACCCAACTTTTATGAACTTGTATGCAATTTTTGAAATAACTTTAGTGACAGGTAGTTTACCACATAACTGGAGCAGTGAACACGTGGTGCCATTACATATTATGATTCAAAAAAGAACATTGCTATTTATAGACCAATATCGCTTGCGTCTATTGTAAAATACTTGGAGACATTTCATATGAACAAATAATAAATCGTTTAAAGATGCACAAGGTACTCTTCGACAAACAGCGTGAATTTCAAAGACGTCTCTCTTGCACAACACAATTAGTAGAATTTTTCACGATGGCATATCGGGCGTAGCTAGTGTAGATGAGGTTAACGGTGTGTTCTTGGATTCTTGTAAAGCCTTTGTCAATGTGTCAAGTTAATTCTTACTGTTTTAACTTACCACCCTAAATATTCATTAGACTGTTTTCAATTGGTTGAAATGCTACCTTTCTCAAATAAGACAAACACTAGTAATGTCGAGAAAACGCTTTGAATACGTAGATTTTATCTCAGACGTACCACAGGGCTCCGTTTGAGGTCTGCTGTTACTTTCATATGATAGCAGTGCTATCTCAGCAAGAATTTCATCTTCAATACGGTTGTTGGCTGACGAAAGTGTCGTGTAGAAATAAGTTCTATTTGCAGTGATGCATGAACAATTCAGCAATTGTTATCACTCAAGTAAAACTTTGTATGAAATTGAAAGAGGTTTTGAACATAACAAAATCTGTATATATTTTATTTACAAAAAGGATGAAACGATTCCCGTCATGGCACCACCTGAACAGTTTGCAGATAAAACAAGATGATACATACTAGTACCGAGGTGTGCTACTATAATCCAAATGTTCATAGAGGCCGCGGGTGGACACTCTTATAGCCAAAGCTGGTAAAGCTATAAATTTCATTCAAAGAAACTTGTGATGTTGACTTGCCAATTTAAACCTGTGACGTACACGCTTGCATCAGACCTATCTCGCAATACTTGTGTGTCGTGTGAGACCCCACCGAGGTTAACTTAATTACTTCTTTTGAGCAAATACAACAATGTGTAGCCGGGTTTGTTATGAGATGGTATGGAAGGAGGGAGATCACCACTGCAATGAAAGTTGAGCTAGAACCGCAACAATTAATAGAAATGAATTTTTTTTCACAATTTGCTATATTAAACTAGAACTACAGAAAGCTTTACCTTCACAAACCTCATTTTCTTTCAAAATGCTTTGGTCATAGTTGTAAAATTCTGAAATACTCAGCTGAAAGGAAAGTGTATGCCAACCCATTTTTCCGACAAAAAAACAATAAAATATGGTAAATGAAAAGCAAGTTCGTATTAAAAAGAAAGCTGAATAAAATACACCTTGATTCCTAAAATGACCTTGCTTTTCTCTTAGCGTATTGCAATGTGTATTTTTTTGAGAAAATAAATATTGAAGTACGCTAACTGAAAAGCAAGTTATTATTGGGAATGAAGATGTATTTTATTCAGTGCTGTAAACTTGTACTTCAACTTGAACGATGGTGCATTTATTTGGGAGAAGAATGGTAGTATATGTGCTAAAAAATGTGTATTTCAGTTATTTTTTTGTGAACATAGTTGTATTTATATGCGCAGAATGGCCCCACCACGGTGGTCTAGTGGCAAAGGTACTCGGCTGCTGACCCGCAGGTCGCGGGTTCAAATCCCGGCTGTGGCGGCTGCATTTCCGATGGAGGCGGAAATGTTGTAGGCCCGTGTACTGAGATTTGGTTGCACGTTAAAGAACCCCAGGTGGTCGAAATTTTCGGAGCCCTCTACTACGGTGTCTCTCATAATCATATGGTGGTTTTGGGACGTTATTCCCCACAAATCAATCAATGTGCGCAAAATGTGTAATTCACCTATTGACGTAACCTCCCTGCTATAATGCCTTCGGGCGCTGCGGTGTGTCAGATGAATAAAGGATAAAGAATAAATAAACGAAAGATCGCCTCCGAGGAAGCTTCAGTGGGAGTAGGGGAGAATAAAGAAGGTACAAGTATGGTGGCCGCGTGATATTTAGTGTTCGCTATTTTTATATATACAGCACCTGATGCTTCACGCTGGTGTGATGTTCGTTCTCCGTTATCAAGCAAACCTCGTGCAAGGTGCCCATGCCAGGAAACGACGATGGCGCTGACGCATAAGTCTTTACAGAACAAGAAGTTTTTTGTTATGAATGATGGTTATCTTAATAGAGCTCTCACACCTGAAAGACGAAGCGGCAACGCCAACAACCTGCTACTCCGAAGGCAGAGCATGGCATACGGTAGTCAATGTATACGTATATGGCAAGCAAGCTCTGAGGCGAGAGCTCAGGAAGCAGAGGTAAAAGAGAAATGCGGAACAAGCTGCCCGCGTGAAGCGGAGAGAGCACATTGTGTGTACTATAGTGGAGAAATGCTGACAATACACCACACCACTATACTTATCACTCATAGATTACGAGAAAGCACTTTATTCAGTAGAGATATCAGCTGCCATGCAGACACTAGCTAAGGAATCAGGGTGTCGATGAAACATATAAAAACACCTTTAGAAAATCTACACACACTCAGTTGTCACCATAGTGCTCCATATCCAAAGCGACAGACTACAGGTAAAGAAGGATGTGAGACGTGAAGACATGGCCTCCCCGATGCTATTTACCATGTGTTAAAAGGAGGTTCTCCGAGACATTACAAAGGCAAAAGTGAGGGAGTCGAGGTATTACAGAGTATCTTAGTGACCTGCGGTTTGCAGATGACATTGCATTGCAATGTAACTCAGGGGAGAAATAACAATACGTGGTAAATAAATTTAGGAAGGAAAGCAGAAAGGAAGGTTCTAAAATTATTTCGAAGAAAGCGAAATTGTTATATATATTCCTCGGAAGAGAATCGCGCTCGGAGATAGGTAGCAGTGCGCTTGGGATTGTAAATGAGTATGTTTACAAACGACAGGAAGAAACCGTGCAGCCGAACAACGAGATAGAAGTAGCTAGAAGAATAACAGTGCGGTGCAGCACATTCATCAAGCATTATATATGCATGACTGGCAGATTGCCAGTATTCCCCAAGAAGAAAGTGTATAACTGTGGCATCCTGCCGATACTTGACTACAAGGCAAGAACTTGCAGGTTTACAAAGATGGTTCAGTTCACTTTGAGGGCGACCTAGTGAGTGTTGGAGAGGAACCTATGTGTAACCCTAAGATACAAGAAGAAAGTAGAGTGGGTGAGGAAACTGGGGCTGAGGATATCAAAGTTGAAATCTGAAAGAAATGTACATGTCGCAGGCACGTAGCACAAAGGCCAGAATACCTTTGGTTTCTGATGAACTGGATCCCCAGAGAAGGTAAAGGGGAGACAGAAACTTGCGTGGACAGAAGATACATGTGCGTGTATAATGTGTTGCGTGCTCAGGACCGAGTTGACTGGAGGGACATGCTGGAGGCACTTGTCCTGCAGAAGCTGTTGTGAGGCTGATGAGTAGATTGATGATGTATTTCACACACGTTGCCCCTTTGCAGATGTCATGGGTGCTACGACGCGGTTCGCCCAATTCTCAAGAATAACTTCAGAGATAAGCACTATTATTTCCAGCTGATTACCATCTGCATGGTGTGTATCCAGATGATGTATTTACATACCATTTGCTTTTTGCCTTATGCAACCTTTTTCTCGAAGCAATGATCCTGGAGCAAAATGATAAGCTAATTGCAACAGAATCGAAAGTTGGGCTAGATGGATATGCTTGGTATAACTGTCTGTTCAAGCGCACGAATAAACAGAAAGGAAGAGAGGACAAGCGCTTGTCCTCTCTTCCTTTCTGTTTATTGCACAAAATTATGAAAATAGGGTGCTCTATATTACTTCAATGGAAAGCTTGCCTTATTTGCAGCATTATTTTCACTGAATTTTCCCTGCTGCATGTCTTTGTGCTGCTAATAACAATTAAAAGATTTTGAAATTAACGAACCGCTTGATCAAAATCTAAAACACACAAGCTAATTTCTGGTGTTTAGTCATATGTCTGCCACGTAGACACGTACCGCATGATGTGTCCTTAAAGAACTATTTTTATAAGGGCGAGCGTGAAAACCATGAAATATAGGGGTGGCAGATTGTAAAAAAGATTCATGAATAATCACTACAGGATGCTTCTCATGCCACGTGTACTAATATACGCAATATCCAACCAGCGAACAAGTCCACAAATTGTCCTGTATCGGTAATCGATTGAGGTGATGATGTCCTCATGTTTCCACATTGTTATTCCTCTATAGCGCTGTGTATAAATGCGGAGATGTCTAGTCCCCAAGCACTCCATCTACCGACTGAACCTCGAAGGAAATCAACATGAAGCTTCTTGCGCTCTGTCTTGCCTTCGTTTTAGCTCTAAGCCATGTTAATGGCGGTAAGCCACTTTGGGCAGATGAAGCAGCAAATGGAGCACACCAAGATGCATTGAAGGTAAAATGATCCGCTCTGGTTGTGATATTTTTACATGAAGAAACATATGACAAGAATATATGTTTTTCAAGTCCGCGTAAAAGGCAGTGAAAGTAGTTTTTATTGTAACGACACATTATAACTCATCAGAGCACCAAAAATCAACACACCGTTTATTATGTGCTCTCAGATAGTTTTCAAACGGCCATCAGTAGACTTATTACTTGAGTTGGTTGAGGTGTAGGCAAGGCCAATCTACTTCTGAAAATGTCCTTTAGGAGTAAACTTTTTTTTGGCCAAGACTTGTTCTTTCAGCGACTTGTTCTTTGTGATTTGAGTTTATTATTTATTATAAATTGTTTACATGTGTACTAAATGCACAGAAATGTAATTTATGTACGCATAGCGTAATACTATGCTTGTTGTTTTCTTCTTTTTATTGACATTTTATCCGCTGAAAAGCCGTATAAAAGCATCCTGTAATATCGATATCGATCACTATTTCTATATGCATAAAATTTATTTCTCTTTCTTGGTTTCATATATAATACACTAACATAAAAATATAGTCATGCCTGAACAACATGGCCGCGTGGATGTTACTCTGTAATCTACGCTACTGTAGCAAAGTTCGCGGACCATTAGCATCAGTATGCCTTTGTCTGAAGTGTCATCTTACTGCAAGGCATTCGCTGCCAAAATTGTTTTTCTGAACATTTGCGTCTGAGTAGTGCTTGCAAGTCCATTTGGGGAAATTCATGCTCTAGGCAGTAGACGAATCATGACTGGAGGCGTATACAGTGACGTCGTCTTGTGCTTCCGGGAACAGAATTTCTTCACACGAGCTTTGCGCCCTTGTCGCTTCCGTTTCACCGATTATAAATTCACTAGGACAGTCATATTGTGAAAAATGTGTAGCTAGCAAGGACGACGAGACAGCATGATGGCAAGAACAAGAAGTGATATCGGTTTATTCAGTCACTGATTATATAGGCGCACGATAGCGCAGGTCCGATGCGCAGTCGAGATGCAAATAGCCTTGCCGGATACATCCTTTCCGTTAACAATGAAATTACATACCCACCGAAACGGTGGTAAGTACATGGCAATTCAAAAAATGATATCATACACTTGGTTAAAGTCCTTGTCCTAATGAAGACGCTCTGGTGGCTTCACGGTTCGAGTCGACCTTCTCAAAGCTGGCGTCGGGGGTGAAGTTGACTGACGCACCACCGGTGGCGAAGGGTCGTCTGACGTCGGAACTTTGCGACGTCGGCCATTGGCTGGCGCGGTTGAAGTTGCCACTGTCGGATGGCCACCAACGTTGCTGTCCGCTGAGCTGGTATAAATGTCGTCGTCGCTTTCCTCAATGAACGTTCGCCAGTTTGAAGTAGGTGACGACGGTCGCGCCTTAACAGCTTCTGGTTTTCCGTTTTGACAAGGTAGCCCCGCCGCGGTGGTCTAGTGGCTAAGGTACTCGGCTGCTGACCCGCAGGGCACGGGTTCGAATCCCGGCTGCGGCGGCTGCATTTCCGATGGAGGCGGAAATGTTGTAGGCCCGTGTGCTCAGATTTGGGTGCACGTTAAGGAACCCCAGGTGGTCTAAATTTCCGGAGCCTTCCACTACGGCGTCTCTCATAATCATATAGTGGTTTTGGGACGTTAAACCCCACATATCAATCAATCAATCGTTTTGACAAGGTAGGACCTTGGATATGGCGAACCCACCACTTGAGCTTTCCGGGACCATGCAGCGGTCTTCGAGCCTCACGACGTCACCCTTCTGCAGAGGAGGCAAAGGTCTTCCCCCTTGGGCCTGGCTTTGCTTTTTGACGTCGGTTGCGGTCACCGTACTGAAGTCCGGGAGGTTGGCACGAAGGCGCCTTCCTTGCAGTAGTTCACCAGGGGATCGCCCGTCCTCCAGTGGGGTAGAGCGGTCGGCCAGCAGGCCCAGCCAGAAGTCGTCGCCCGAATGTGCAGTTTTTTTAAGATGCGCTTCACAACCTGCACACCTTTTTCCGCAAGCCCGTTAACTGCGGTTAATGAGGGCTTGAAGTGACGTTCGTGAAGTCGTATCTCCTTGAAAACAAAAAAAATCATGTCTGGAAAATTGTGGGCCGTTATCAGTGCATACTTCGACAGGCACGCCAAATCTGGCAAAGATAGCGCTCAGTGCTGCGATGGTTGATTGCGCCGACAAGTCAGGTAGTTTCTGAACTTCCGGAACGATGTACGAGTCCCCCCCAAATGAAAAAAATATCAGTTCCAACTCTATGCCGTGCACAACCTGGTGCGGGCCGCACTTGAAGCGGTTTCTTGGGCTGTTTGTAAGCATACTTGCGGCATGTAGGACAAAGTTGCTCCAAGGAAGCAATCTCAGCGTTAAGCCCAGGCGAAAACACGAGGCGTCTGGCCCTTTCTTTGCATTTTTGCATGCCGAGGTGACCTGCATGGACTTTTTCAAGTATAGTTTTTTCGCATGCTTTTCGGATAACAACCTCCGACGCCTTTAAAAGTATTCCGTCGACAAATGAGAGTTCTTGCTCAAAAGGCTTTAGTTCACCTTGTACTGGAAGCCCCACCGACAAACTTCCGATCACCGACTGTAGGTAGCGGTCACGAGCCATTGCCGCTGGCAGTTCTTTCTGCGTTGCTTCTGTGACACGGTAACCTAGAAGCTGGATTGCGTGAACTTCCACGTCGGTAGTAGCACCAGCGTCGTCTTGGTTGTCAGCAGTTGACCGGGACAACATGTCAGCAAGAACAAGGTGCTTCCCAGGAATATACTGCAAAACAAAATCATACTTGAACAACCTCAAAAAGAACCGTTGAAGGCGAAATGGCACGTCACTAACTTCCTTTTGAGCAATTGATGAGAGTGGCTTGTGGTCCGTTTCAATTCTGACTTTCTGGCCGTAGACGAACTGATGAAATTTTTCGCATCCAAAGCAAATTCCTAGGGCCTCCTTTTCTATCTGTGCGTACAGTTTTTTCTGCCTTAGTACTCGAGATGCGTTAGCTACGGGCTGCCACTCGTTATTGTGACGTTGCAGAAGGGCGGCACCGACGCCGTCCTTCGATGCATCGCAAGATAACCTTGTTTCCCGTCGTGGGTCAAATATTGCGAGCACGGGAGCGGTGGTCAGAATTTGCGTGACGCTTTTCCACTCTTTGGCGTGGTTATCTGTCCACTCACTCAGAACTGGCCTTGATAAGAGTTCTTAGCAGGGCCGTTCCTTCAGATAGCTGCGGCACGAATTTTCCAAAGTAGTTCAACAAACCCAGCATACGTTGAACATCGGCCTTGCATGTTGGCACTGGCATTTGAACCAAACTTTTTAATATGCCGTTCGCACTTATAATATCACCCAGAAATCGTAGCTCTTTTACGCCAAACTTGCACTTGTGCAGATTAGGCGTTAATCCAGCTATTTCATCAGTTTTGAGGACTGCAACAAGGCGCTCATCATGCTCTTCCTTCGTTGAGCCCCAGACCAGGATATCATCTATACATATATGAGCACGCCTGGCAGACCGTCAAATATCTGACAAAATGCCTGCTGAAACAGCTCGGGTGCAGATTAGATGCCAAAGGGTAGCCTTAGAAAACACTATCTGCCAAAAGGCGACGAGAACGTACAGATTTTTGATGTTGGCTTCTCAAAGAGCACCTGATGAAAGCCGGCGTTTGCATCCAAACAGCTAAAATAAGTAGCACCGGTTAGCCGTGCTTCCAAGTCCTCGCGTCTGGTAAAGGGAAATGCTGCCTGTTGATACACTTGTTCACTCTTCTGGGGTCCATGCAAACCCTTAGAGCACCGTCTTTATTTTTACCAGTACCAGAGGGCTTACCCAGTTGGTTGGCTCATTTTCTTTGACGATAATGCCCCCCTGGATCATTCGCTGTAGGTCCTTCTTCAGAGGTTCCTGAAATGCAAGTGGAACCCGGCGAGCAGGCTGAACGACCGGAACCGCGTTTTGATCTAGGACCATTCTGTACTGCGTTTTCAAGCAACCGAGCCCTTGTAAAAGGTGCCTGAAATCGTTCAAAAGTTCATGCTCGGACGAGGCATTGACAGCGTCCACCGTACATCGAACCAATCCAAGCGCTTCACTGGCATCGAGCCCAAGGATGGCTCGGTGCCCATCCTTTACGACGAAGAATTTCACGCTTATCTCGGTGGTTCTGACAGACACTTTCTGTGACGTTGTTTCCATAGCTTGAAATAACGCCCCCGTTGTAGACACGCAACACTGACCCGGTAGGTTGCAACGCTTCTGTGGATCCAAGCTTACGGTACGCTGTAAATGGAACTAAGCTTGCCTGCGAACCGGTGTCCACTTTGAACGTCACTTCTCTGCCATTTACTCGAGCCTTGATTGTCCAGTCTTTCTTGCGACAATTTTCGGAGCCGATTTCGAGAATCTCAAAGTCATTCTCAACGAGATTAGCTACTTTGCTAACGGCGGTAGACTTCTGGCAACAACTTGCAAAGTGGTTGTATTTGCGGCAAGAATGACATAATTTACCATATGCGGGGCATTGCTTAGGTTTATGTTTGCGGTTGCACTTCCTGCAGCAAATACCTTGATTATCGCGGCTCTGCTTTTTTTCCGCTGCTGCCGTTTTTTTTCGTCACCGTTTCGCCACTGGAAACTGTGTCAATGCTGTCTTACGTCCTACTCCAAACTAGGCTCCTTAGTGCCGCTGCTTCTGCCGCTTTACACATTTCCTCGGCGTTTTGTAGCGTCAGGCTTCTCTCGGCAAGCATTCTTTCACGCAGCTTTGGGTCGTTCGTACCAAACACAATTTGGTCTCTAATCAGTGAATCGTGCTGATCCCCAAAGTTGCACTGTGTCACCTGCTTCTTTAAGTACCGCACAAACTTCTCAAAAGGTTCTTTCTCCACCTGGCTTCGTGTACGAAAAACATATCTTTCGTGAATTTCATTTGCTCACCTCGTAGAAGTAGGCGTCGAACTTCCGCACGACCGTGTCGTAAGATTCCTCGCTTTCTCCGGGCCCGTACTGAAAGTTGTTGAAGATGTCGAGCACTTCGTCTCCCGCGAAGCTCAGCAAGAGCGCCACTTTCGAGGAGTCACTTCTCGGGGACTTCTCGGCTGCCGTTGCTTGAAGAAAAAAGCTCGAACCTTTGCTTGAAGCGCTTCCAATTTGCAGACAAGTTGCCCGATAGGCGCAATGGCTCCGGTGGCTTCAGTAGGTCCATGGCGATTCCACGCCGCTGCTGCCGTGCTTCGGTCCGCGGTGGCCACTTCTGACACCATGTAGCTAGCAAGGACGACGAGACAGCATGATGGCCATAACAAAAAGTGATACCAGTTTATTCAGTCACGGATTATATAGGCGCACGATAGTGCACCGTGCGTATCTGCGCAGGTCCGATGCGCAGTCGAGATGCAAATAGCCTTGCCGGATACAAAATGTAGTGGTGCATATAGACTTAAATAGAAGGCATTATGAATATACAGAAAGTAAACAATATCACTCAATACAACAATAACAGCATAAGTCATATATTCGAATGCTATTTTCTAGATATTCAAGCAAATCACACTTGAAAAGTGGTGATTGTTTCATTATCAAGTACATCCGTCGCAAAACATGTTTTATTATATATTGCAGACCAGATCGCTCAAATGACACTAACATATAAAACAAAACATTTGCCCACGGGTGATTAGATTATCTTGCAAATCAAGCTTGACGATGTAATAAATACATCTCTAACGTTTTACATGCCTCAAATAATTCCTTCTTTAAATGATTCATATCAGGCGCAGGATATTTTTCCTCCATACTGAATGTATCACCTTGTGCCATCGTGTGGCACAAGCAAGCATGAGTACTGCAGAATATTTATCACAAAAAAGGGCTGAATCTTGCACAAATAAAGAGTACCTGAAATGGTATACGCTAATGACGTTAGCTCCAGCGTGAAGTTCAGAGGCAGAGATTGCCTAAACGACGAGTTGCGTCTCATGTTTGCATAGAGGAGGCGTCACAGTTTTTTTTTCGTAGATACATGTAACCTCAAAACATTCTCTAATTGCAGGAAATACGCTGATACACGACATACGTAAATAATTGCTCCCGTTTTTCGTGTAAGCGTTAGACACTCATGAGATTCGTAAGTTCGTTGTGCACGAAAACATCAATAAGTCATTCCTTTACATTTGTCTCAAGGAGCCTGTTCGATTATGTCATCTTCTTTTCTTTTCTTTCCAACGTTGCACTAACTTCAGACGCCCAACAATACTTTGTACAACTTCCGATAAATTTTGAAATAGAATATACGCGATCATTTATTCTTGTGAAACCACAGCATGTGATAACATAGGGAGGTCATCTGACGACCACTGTTGTATGCCAACTTCGCACTCGACTCCCCCTTACTCAATGCCCTTCAGTGAGCCTGTAAGGTACTTTGAATAAATAAATAAATAAATAAATAAATAAATAAAAATGCTGCACAACTAACTATCAAGTAACGTACTAGGAATTAGAGTTGTTGAGTCGGAGCTCCAAAATAATTATGTATATTTGATTTCAGCATCTCAAAAAAAGGGGTTCGGATGCTTACGACATAGTAAAAGCGACCTATAAGAATGACCCAGTGTGGGGAAATAACTTCAGATGTCTGTATGCTGTATTTGACAACTTCAATGAGGATAAGAAGAGCGTTGACGCAATGTTTATGGTTATTAATGATGCTGATGAAATTTAGTAAGTACAACTTTCTTTCCTGTTTGTTATGCGAAAACGTCAACACAATATTACCAAGTGGTCGTGACGTGGACGAGTCTAGCAGCCTCAAAGTTCCGATGAAACTGTTTACTGGGCCATATTAGGGCCGGTATTAGGAGACGTTAGATGACAGCAGCACACTGGCACTAATAGTGGCTAACAGACCATTAGCCGTCGATAAACAGACAAGAAGCGAAACGCGCCGCTGTTTTTACATGTGCCATTAAAAATTTCAGTCATATGACTGGCCTTCACGTAAGTGCTAAAATAATTTCGAGTGTTCGCGCTTATTTGCAATCTTTACAGATCAATATACAATGATCGCAAACCTTCTCAGAGATTTGAGCACTGTATAGGCTGAGCATTAGTAAGGCTTCACGGGTGAAAGCCTAAAAAACGATATTTTAAAGAAGAAACATGCGTGGAAGTATAGAAGTTATGTAGAGATTAAAGTCCCTAAACCTTCATATGTACATGAGCGACGTCGTATTGGAGAAGTCCAGAAATTTCGACCACGTGGGGTTGTTTTTTTATAAGCACCCAAATCTGAGCACTTGCGCCTACAGCATCTTCGCCTCCATTGAAAATGCAGCCGACGCAGCCACAATTGAACCCGCGACCTGTAGGTCAGCAGACAAGTACTTTGACAACTAGACCACTGTGCTGGGGCTGGCAACACAGCCATCGAAGTCTTCGAAAACTTGAATTTTTTTCACCTTACAGGGCCAACGCCTTTGCATGGGAGGACAGTTTTAGGCGTCGCAACGATGACACGTTGGCCAGCGTCTATGATATCATTTTTTGACACTTGGACAAGAAATCAATACGAAATTTACTCGAAGATTTCACTGAAAATCTTGAAAACACCCTTCGCCTAACGCGAGCGTAGTTGGTTCGATCCTTTGTTCACGTACTCTCGTATACACATATTTCTCCCGACTGTTCTAGAATGTGTTCGATTCGTGAATTGCACCACCTAATGTGGATGTGTCCCTGTCTACGTAACAAAAGGAGACACCATGTCTTCAAGGTAATATTTTACAAATTGATCTGCAGCAGTGCATTGATAAATCAAAGAAGGGCCCCTAGGAAGCCCATGATGCTAAAGAACCCACTGGCTCACACTCCTGTCACAGGAAGAAATTCATAGGGCTTTTGGGAGCCTCCTCTAGGGTAATATTTTTTTTTGATTGACTTACATTCCAGTGTGAACAATTAGACACTCTAAGAAGACAACACTTTCTAATACCAAACCGGCAACATATACCATTTCACCCTGCAATGTTCGTTGATAGACAGCCACTTTTCACTCATAAATTGTTGCTAGCTTCTCCAACAGATGTCCGTTTCTACCATGTAATATGCCCAGGAATTGCGTAGCGCGACCTCTGAAGAGAGGTTTCTGCTGCGGTGGCTACATTGAAAAGCACTTGCCTCGCGGCCCTTGGACACAAAAGCGCTGATGAGGCATTTGTGCTAGTGACAAATACTTTTAAACATGCTTTTATATTCAAAAACTTTTGTCCCCCATTTGTACTGTATATATCACGCCACTCTCGTGATTTTATTAGTTATGTTTGTACCCGCTTTAGCAAGAGGAATTTTAAGGCCCCCTATACAGCCACGCAGCATATTATTCTCAACATTCTGGTCACTGAAATGGCATCCTTTAGCCATCACTTGGTCTCTGCGCCATTAGGCCCTACACATCATCATCGATTGACTTTCATAACAGGCTCACTAGGAAGAGCGGCATGCTGTGAGCTCTATGAACGTTAAGTCACATACAGTGTTGTTTACGTTAGCAAAAAAGTAAATAAATACCTTACTCGGTACAAAAACATAAAAGCAACACGTCACCACCCAACGTTACCAGCAAAAAAAAATGTAACGCGTAACTGTTACAGTTACCAAAAATGTAACAAACGTTACCTCTGCTGTTACTCACCAACAATAAATATCAGTCATTTTCTTTTTTGCTGCAGGAACTTTCAGTAAGTACATTATAAAGCTCATACTTATTTTTCACACAATACATCTAGGCCAAACGACGATTTTACCAAAATTGTTGACTTGACTAAAAGTTTTGTCCAGGTGCATTGAACCTTATCAATGCCAAGGACATTAAAGTAAGTTGCCTCTATAGTTGCATGCGGTGGCTTCGGTTCCTAGCACATGATGATGCTGTGTGTTTCAACGTCACATAATGCACAATATGAGATTCAATCCTCAACACCCTAACATCGATTCTCACAAACTAGCCGAGGTAATTGTGTTTGTAAGGATAAACGCCCTCCGATAAGGAAGCTTCACTGAAGAATTAAGAAATTTAAAAAATTCTTTCAGCTGCTTCTCCCCTCAAAATAAATGCGCAACATTTGTAGAAGTAAAGAATGGTTTCAACGGCCTATTCACCTTGAAAAATACTTGTGAATGAACATTTCTCGTTCATTTTAAACGGGTTAGTTACCGCCAAAATTGGAAGCGTTTGTGCGAAAATATTTAGGAGTAGCCTCGATTCCTGGGAAGCTTTTTAACTAGAAACGTTAACAAGAACACAGTCTACCATTGCTACACGGGCTAAGTTCAGCATGCCAGCAAATTACATGCTCATTCATGTGGTCAGAAAAAAGGTAGGGCATACCATCGGCAACTTTCGTGTGACGAGACAGATTGGGGCACAAAAGCCCTTCGTCAGCTTTCTACGCCTCCACAGCAAAAATAGCTCTATGAGACCATTTTCCCGGAGAGAAGGATCGCTTCATTTCTGAATTGTTGGGCACAGGTACAAAAGCTGGCTTTAAGATCTGTGCCTGTACCAAATTGTGGTGCTTTCGAGCACAGGGCGGCAGCCGCCGCTATCACAATGAACCACGCAAAAGCCGTCGATCTTGTTCAAAACATTATTGTCAAGCTCTCTGAGACAGACATTGAGACATTTGCTTTTCTGGCCAATGTGGCAGGCTCAACAGGATAAAGCAATTCTGTAGGCTACACCTCCCACCCCACACACATTCCAGAAACCGATTATTACGCCTTACCTGGCATCCAACTTCGCCTCTCGTGTCCGGACTGATCCTCTGTGAGAACGAGGCTCACTTGGGTGAGGCAAAAAAAAATAAAAACCACCAGAACACCAACGTGCTGGCCGATCTTTTTCAACCTGTGTGCATGAAGAAAGCTGATGCTTGTTAAAAATGACCAAGACTATTTCGTGTCTCCCTATGTTTTCCTGTACGCTCTAATCTGCAGCCCGTGGTACGTGGCCATGAGCTCTGTAGATGCTTTCAGCCACAGCAACGTCTCAGGGTAGCCAGCATTTCTAAGACGAGTCGCAGTGCGCATAACGTCTCATGTCCACGCAGGGACTCAGTGCCTGCTAAAGATTCCTCTCTCTCCCCCTCCAATGTTCTTAAACTAAGCTTCGTCCACGCTTTATTTGTTATGGCCAGGTAGGTGACAGTGGTCCGACGCTGAAACAAAAGAATTTGTCGGGGTCAATTCTGGGAATGTCGCACCTTCAGAATGAAAAAGTAACGAGTAACGTGACGCCTAAGTTGCCGATAAATGCTAATGGCAGTACGTTACCCCTTACAGTTCCGAAATTGTAATGAGTACGTTACGAAGTTACCGAAAAGGTAATGCGTTACCAGTAACGACGTACACTTGTAAAGCGTTAACACCACGAAGTATATAGCGGAACAGGTAGCAGAAATGTTCAAGAATAGAGAATGGCAGAGTACTTTGAGTGCAGAAGTATATACTGACCATAGGTGTATCAGCAGGGCGCACAAAAAGTGACACCCCACCCCCCAGCGTGAAAATTGGGGGGTGGGGCTGAGCCTCCTAACATTTCGCAGTGGTCACTCTCGAGTGCACGCAGGAGAAACCAACAAGTAAGGCGAAGTTTGCCATCACAGCTGTAATCACTCAGTTATGTTATTACGGTAGAGTGGAAATGTTGCAAGGCAATGTTACAACACAGTAAATATTTGCCAACCTTTCCACTCTGATAAGTTTTCTTCTAGGCACTTTGCAGTGCGGTTCACCTATTCGACGTTTTTTTGTCTTGTGCGTTAGTATTGCAGAGTAGGCAAGCGCTAAACAGGGGCCCAGTAATATTGCGTCACTTGTTCATGCTTTTATTCTGCTGTGCCTTGTTGATGAAGTTACGGATGAGAGCAAACAAACGTTTTATGGACCGGTCAAAGCGTAAAGTATTTGCTGCTCCAGTAAAATAGTTTTCTTTTAATAGGATTGATTATTGCCGCTGCTCTGTCGAAGCTGTTGCAAGCCGATGAGTGAGACCAATCATTTTTATTGTTAGAGTGGTTCGTTGTGTGCGCAAATTTGTACCAAAGTACGAGTGCGTCGATGATAATTGCTCTTCTGACACACATACACACCTGTATATATATATATATATATATATATATATATATATATACATATATATATATATATATATATATATATATATATATATATATATATATATATAGCACTGAGCTAGCACTGAGAGGGAAAGTACAGGAATTCAGAGTGTCGCTGCAGAACAGGTACTCAGCTCTTAGTGAGGAAACAAACCTTAGCGTAGATACAATGAATCATAATCTGACGAGTATCATTACGGAGTGTGCAGTGGAAGTTGGAGGCAGGGTAGTTAGACAGGACACTGGCAAGCTTTCCCAGGAAACGAAGAACCTAATTAAGAAGCGTCAAATCATGAAAGTGTCAAGTACAACAGACAAAATCGAACTGGCAGAGCTTTCGAAGTTGATTAATAGACGTAAGGTATGCGATGTAAGAAGGTATAACATGGAGAGAATTGAACACGCTCTGAAAAACAGAGGAAGTGTCAAAGCATTGAAGAGGAAACTTGGGATAGGCAAAAGTCGGATGTATGCACTAAGGGACATAGAAGGCAAAATAACTACCAATATGGATAGGATAGTTAAAATAGCGGAGGAGTTTTACAGAGATCTGTACAGTAGCCGAGACAACCACGACCTTAATACTATAAGAACTAGCAGTAACCCAGATTACATCCCACCAGTAATGATAGAAGAAGTCAGAAAAGCTTTGGAGAGCATGCAAAGGGGCAAAGCTCCTGGTGAGGATCAGGTAACATAAGATCTGCTGAAAGATGGAGGACAGATTGTGTTAGAAAAACTAGCCACCCTGTTTACGAGGTGTCTCCTGACGGGAAGAGTACCAGAGTCTTGGAAGAACGCTAACATCATCTTAATACATAAGAAAGGAGATGACAAGGACTTGAAGAATTACAGGCCGATCAGCTTGCTCTCTGTAGTATACAAGCTATTTACAAAGGTAATTGCTAACAGAGTAAAGAAAACATTAGAATTCAATCAACCAAAGGAACAAGCAGGATTTCGAACAGGCTACTCAACAATCGACCACATTCATACTATCAATCAGGTAATAGAGAAATGCTCAGAGTATAACCAACCACTATACATAGCCTTCATAGATTACGAGAAGGCGTTTGATTCAGTAGAAATATCAGCCGTCATGCAAACACTGCGGAATCAGGGTGTAGATGAAGTATATATAAACATTCTGGAAGAAATCTACAGGGGATCAACTGCTACCATAGTGCTTCATAAAGAAGGCAACAGAATACCAATCAAGAAGGGTGTAAGGCAGGGGGACACAATTTCCCCAATGCTATTTACCGCGTGCTTACAGGAGGTTTTCAGAAGCCTTAGAATGGGAACAGTTAGGGATAAGAGTCAATGGAGAATACCTTAGTAACCTGCGCTTCGCCGATGACATTGCATTGCTGAGTAACTCGGGGGACGAATTGCAACCAATGATTACGGAGTTAGACAAGTAGAGCAGAAAGGTGGGTCTTAAAATTAATCTGCAGAAAACGAAAGTAATGTACAACAACCTCGGCGAGGAGCAGCGCTTCGAGATAGGTAATAGTGCACTTGAAGTTGTAAAAGACTATGTCTACCTAGGGCAGGTAATAACCGCAGAGCCGAACCACGAGATTGAAGTAACTAGAAGAATAAGAATGGGGTGGAGCACATTCGGCAAGCACTCTCAAATTATGACAGGTAGACTGCCACTATCCCTCAAGAGGAAGGTATATAACAGCTGTATCTTGCCGGTACTTAGCTACGGAGCAGAAACCTGGAGACTTACAAAGAGGGTTCAGCTTAAATTGAGGACGACGCAGCGAGCAATGGAAAGAAAAATGGTAGGTGTAACCTTCAGAGACAAGAAGAGAGCAGAGTGGATAAGGGAACAAACGGGGGTTAAGGATATCATAGCTGAAATCAAGAAGAAGAAATGGACATGGGCAGGGCATGTAGCGCGTAGACAGGATAACCGCTGGTCATTAAGGGTAACTGACTGGATTCCCAGAGAAGGGAAGCGGGTTAGGGGGAGACAGAAGGTTAGGTGGGCAGATGAGATTAAGAAGTTTGCGGGTATAAATTGGCAGCAGCAAGCACAGGACCGGGTTAACTGGCGGAACATGGGAGAGGCCTTTGTCCTGCAGTGGACGTAGTCAGGCTGATGATGATGATGATATATATATATATATATATATATATATATATATATACATACATATATATATATATATATATATCGGCCTTTGCCCTGACGAAGGCCGGTCCCCGGCCTTCTTCAGGGCAAAGGCCGATCCCCAGCCGTAACGTTGGCAATAAAGCATCGTTTTTTGTTTTTTCGCTTCTTCTGGTGACTTATAACTCGACCCGAATCCAGGAAGATTTTTAAGAAATATATATATATATATATATATATATAATATATATATATATATATATATATATATATATATATATATATATATATATATATATATATATATATATATATATATATAAGGAGAAGAAGTATATACTAAAGGAGTCGTTTTCCGTGTTTTGACAGAATAATATGCAAT
This sequence comes from Rhipicephalus annulatus, assembly GCA_013436015.1. NCBI lineage: Eukaryota > Metazoa > Arthropoda > Arachnida > Ixodida > Ixodidae > Rhipicephalus > Rhipicephalus annulatus. Next base: position 21,412 of record WOVY01001133.1, on the reverse strand, counting down.
ATAACAGACAATAATGCCAAGAATTGTATAGGGGAAATTTTTAGAACCATTGTATTGTAAATAAGAATTAGGAACTTGGGTCGAAAAGTAACTTGCCATGAGCAGGCAAGTTAATTTTTCACCCATATTTCTTAATTTTTATTTACATTACATTGGTTTTCTTAACTTCACCTATACATTCCTTTGAATTATTCTCCGTTAGATCTCTATACACCCTGGCTTACGATTGTTGAGGTAGGCTTGCTCCCCCCCCCCCACTCGCCAAAAGAGTTGCTACGCCACTGATACTGACCCTATAAATAAATGCGAGGAGAGGCAGGTGTGGCTGTTGATCTGCGTAGCCTCACGACGTTCGACATTGTAGAGGCTGCATGTTGAACAAAAATATGAAATCATTTGGCACTAGGCCAATCTTTGTTTGCTTCCGGCATTATTCTAGCGCCAGAAGTTTCTTCCGTCTGGCTATATGACACACCAGGCTAGAATAAATCATATTAAACTTCTATGCACGCAAATTGAGACAATGAACGCAAGAGGTGAGGCACTCGTCCTCATAACTTTTGTACATTGTCTCAATTTTTTGCGATGAGAATTTTAATAATAGATTAGCGAATAGCCCAACCTCGCACTTCACAATAAATAAAACGCGGTCACATACAAAAGTGAGCGTAAGTATTGCAGTTAAGCCCAATGTACTTCGTATAGAAAAAGGTGCGTCAAGCACTAAAAATAACTCCCAAAAATGTTTATTTCGGGGACATGAAAGCGCATATATACTCAGCATCGCTTACAACATGCGAGTCATGCCAATAGCCTATCAGACCGAAATTTTAATTTGATGACGACCAAGAATGAAAGCACAGATAATCCCACAAAGAAATCAAAGAATATTGAAGTTAGATGCGAGCCTTCAGGCCAGCCAAATGACGCCACAATATCCTTACTTTGTGGAATGCCACCTATACCGGTGTTGAAATATTTATTGATTAGATAGTACGTGCTTTGAGTCTTGCAAGCTGTAATTGAGGATATTGTCCTCCTTTTTGACAATTTTAGCAATAACTCGTAAACTCAAGCAAGAAAACTACATAGTACCTAAATAGCATTGCTGTAGTATTTACACTCAATTCAATTTGCAGTTAGTATTATTCTCACGAAAGAAGTTCATGAGGTTGAGCTTTCTAATCACTTTGATTGCTCTAAAGTTTACTGTTATAGTAAAAAAATAATATATAATGAAAAAAGGTGCTGTCAGTTTGAGAGCGGTTTTACATTAAGTGTAATGACACAAAGGCATTTTATGTGGCATTAGGCTTGGTCTACACGCTCTCAAGCTGCGAAAAGCTTCTTCTCAGAATAGAGTCGGCTGTTTAGGTAAATGGTGAAGTATTGTGACTGGCTTTAGTGCTGCCATAATGACACAGGGAGAGCACACATACAATGGTATGTGTCAAATGGACTGCTAGTAGGGTTTTTTTCTTCAACCAGTTTTAGAAAATTATCGGCGTGTGTTTGCAAGGGCCAGTTGGAATCTGTGCAGCAGCGTTTCCCATTCTCTTCAAATAGAGGTTAGCAGGCTAAAAGTATGACTTGAGGGAAGCATTTAGAGGCGCTGGATAAGGCTTAGTATATAAACCAACAAAATAATTACGCTGCTGTCAAGTATTTTGAATTATAATCAGACGAAGAAAAAATGTGTCTAGAAGAGTATTATCACCTTATGAATCAAAATATCAGTGTCGGAGTGCAAGCTTGACCTTTTCTGCATATCTTGAGGCATATATATATATATATATATATATATATATTGGTTTTCTGTGGTTTGAATTAGGAATTGTTACGCCGACCAATTGCTGGAAAATGTCATTCATAGAGCGATATTAGATAATACCTCCAGAATTGCGTTCGTTTGTGGAAAGCTTAAACACAAATAACCTCGACGCTTCATCACGGATGACAGATTTTCGCACTTCTACGCTTCACTGAGCGTGCATCACCCAAACCTGTAGGTATTTGTTCTGAGCGTAACCTTCTGGGCCCATGGCAGAAACTTCCAACAAGCCAACCTTGTTTAGAGTCTTGCGTCTCGGGCATTCTCTGTCATGGTGCTAGCACAAGCTGAGATATCGTAATGTAAAGTGTCCAACTGAGTAATGCAAATGATTTTAACATAAGAAAGACCTTCCCGTCTACATTCAGAGCACCGAATAGATGGATTATCCGGATAAAACTTTAAAAATGTCAACATGTTGGGTTGGTGCATTTTTAAACTTTGTCTCAATTTTTAAAATGCATATATTGTTTCCACAAGAACTTGTCTTGATCTGTTTTCACGTGACGACTATGTGTACTATCCTAGGTTTATGCAGATTGAAGAGCCGCCTTACGTAAAACGGCACCACAATTATATAATGACAGCATTCGGAGATCGGGACACCCCATGACCGTGATATTTAGAAAAGCAAGGAAACTACTCAGTTAAATATCTCGCAACCACGCTATACTATTATATACACAGCGCGTTCAACACTATACAAAAGCAGGCCACATGGTCAATCTATACGTTTCTGTGATAATGCAGAGTTCTTGAGAAAACCTATCCCATGATAACCGAGTTGGCTTTATTGATGTGGTTGAGTACTATATTTTTGTAAAAAAACCATCTTATGATATTGTGTCTATCAATTATTATTGCATGAAACTGAACCTGCACGCTTTTTCTACAAAATTTTCAGCCAAAGTTTTGAAGAAAAGGCAACTGCTGTTAAAATGTACGGCTACAATGAAGAAAACGCCATCACATACCTGACAGAAGGTAAGATTTGCTGCTATTCCTTCTGTACCAGTGCATGTTTTTTTTCGGATGCTCAAGCGTAAAACCAGAATGTTACACACTTAGTGACCGTAGACTAAAGCTGGAAGATCTCAGGCGTGCGTTTTATGTGGGTGGAAATATTATGCCAGTGCTAGCTGCAAGTACACTGCTGCTTCCTCTGAAAGAATGTGTACTTGATCTGTTCTCTTGATATGTGAAGAGAAGGTGACCAGTGAACATTATCCAGTTAAAAACTAATTAACGAAGGGCTTGGTAAACTCACTGAGGTGTCTCACACACATAAATAATATCACAAGCAGCTTAGAATCACTATGGGCCTGAAGGCACTGCTGCTGATATTCGCAGTAGAAATGGCGATAGAATACACGCACGTACGAATACTACAAGCCATATTTTTTTGCTGAAATATTTTATTTATGTACTGTTTTATCACAGTATAACAGCACAAATACTTTCTTTTTTATTTGCTGCAACATTACTCAGATTTGCCAAATTTTCGCCATCAGCACGCCACCCAAGGTAACAAAAATGCCTTGCTAGTGCAAATAAGTTATAAACAATTCGCCAACAAGGAAACGCAATATAAAATTCGTCTTGTCCACATTCTTAGCAGCCGGTATTTGTTTTCGCCTTGTTGAGTGGACTCTCAATAGCGTAGCGCACTTTCTTCGGTAATTCACTTCTTGACGCAAACAGGGTGTGATTTTCTTGTCCATGCGCAATGCAATCAAGAGAATCTTTCGACTCTAAATCAGATTCCTGGAGTAAGCTGTATGGCGGTGTATTTTTTTTCTCTTTCAAAATTGCTTTTTCATGTTTGACAATCACCATGACTACACAAACTGCCCTGTGTGCCACCGAGTATATAAGTTAACTCTGTATATTTTCAAAGATTGTGACTTTTCACACAATAATAGCATGGGTTAAAATTAACAAATTTGATGCTTGAAACTTAATTGTATACATCATTAGTCAGTTTTCCACTCGTATTTATATCTCGTGATGCTTAACGCAGTGCGCAACAATAAGAGCGCCGCACACTGGCCGTACTGTTTTAGAGAACGTTGTTCAGCACTTCGAAAATTTCTCAAAACATAGACATAGTAAAAAAAACAGTAATTCCTAACTTATAAGGCTCAACTGCACGTAAACCAGATGCATTGTCCCAAGGTTAAAGGTTGGAGCCAACGGGCTCTCTTAAAACGAATAAGTGCTTTAATAAACTTTCACAGTGTTCTAATGTATCTAACTGATTGTTTCACATTTGGAGTTTAACGTCCCAAAACCAGCATATGATTATGAAAAACGCCGTAGTGGAGGGCTCAAGAAATTTCGACCACCTTGGTTTCTTTAACGTGCTCCCAAACTTGAGCACACGGGCCTGTAACGTTTCCACCTCCATCGGAAATGCAGCCGCCGCAGCCGCAATTCAATCCCGCGAAGTGCGGGTCAGCAGCCGAGTACCTCAGCCGTTAGACTACCGTGATGGGGCGTTTTATTGTATCTATTCCTAAACACTTTCACATGGTTATTACAGTTATGCACTGTTCATATTTTCATGTTGGCTTGTAGCTGGACAAGTTTTCACAGACGTCCTGGCATTCTCTGACGATGATTGCAACGTGCTCTACGCTCTTGGCGCAGACGAAACCGAGACAGGTACGTAATTTTAGTGACTTCGATTCCTTCCGGAAATTGTAACACAGCGCTTTACCGAAAATATCGCGCATTTTCTCTGAAGAATTCCTTTCGAGTGGGTCAAAAACTGAGTTACTCGATAACTTGATGTGCTGCCTCTTATCTGTTTTTCTCTTTGCCTAACATAGAGCACTGTTCACGAGTTTCTTATTTGCGACAAATATACATAAAAAATATTCTTATTTTAAATTTCGTGCACGTATTGTAGGCGGCATCTAAATGAAGGGCACTTAAAAATAGTTCATGTAACTCTTTTTTTGTCATGCGAAGCTTTGTCTAACCTTTATTCGTAGCCTTGTATCATGGATGAAAATGGCAGAAAGTTTTCATTAGCTCAAACTGTTAGCCTATACTGGAAAATTTAAAATGAGCTCTGCGAGCAAGTGTGATCTAATTGCTACTCTTCCAATTTGTTTTATTCTCTTTCGGGGCGCAATTTCAGATATCGCTGTAAAAAACGCCAGCCATGTATATTAAGAAGCTTCGCTGGCTGAATTAAGCTCCTGGCTTAATCCACTAAAACTGAAGTTTCCAATACGGTTATCATCACAGGGGCATCGAAATACTAATATTTTTTCTGCGAACACACAGAAAAACATACTTAGCAGACAAGAATGAATGTATTTTACCCGCAATTGATTCCTAAATTTGGAAACTTCTGTGCGTGCATATAAAGGCTCTTACTGATATTTTTCCCTAAACACGAACACCGAAATGTTCATATCGATAACACGCCTATTGCTATAATTTTATCGTAAAACGTTTATCATGCCTGCTTCTATAACTGGGCATTTTAACTCCTCTAAATATGAATGACGCCAAAGATGAGTGATGAACCGAGTTTCAGTATGATTAAGAAGCATCAGCTGGAAACATAGCGTTTGAATATATTGCTAACAGCCAACACTACAGGCAACAATTGAATCAATTGTAGCATGCAGCGAAAACATTTTGGACTGATAGCGTCATGTGCGTACATGGGTATTGTCAGGCGTGTATTGTGAGATTGGAAGCGTCATTTAGCATATCATGTCTTTGTACGCTTTGAATTATTAATTTTTCTGCTTCACAAATTACAGAGAATATTCTAAAATGAATCGCTAAATATGTTTGAGTCTTTATTTATGTGTATGCTAAAAAAGAATGAATAAATTGTAATTCAAACAAACGCCACCCAAAGGAAACTTTTTTTCAATTGTTTCTTAACCTTGCATTGTTGCACGTTGTCTTGAATACATTACTTTTGAGCTTAAAAATCGTGTTCATCGTGTTCCGTGGCACTAATATACACCTTCCATTTTATTCCAGGTTACGAACTATGGGCAAAAGATTCTGACAATTTTCCAACCAGTTGTCTAGAAAAGTTCTATGAGTACGCTGCCGGTCTTCCGGTACGCGACGTATTTTCAAAAGACTGCCTTCCAGACCTAGAATAATAGCTTGGGAGTATTGTGCCTTCAACGTCAAACTGCGGTATTGCCAACTCATGTTTCTATGTCTGACGCAGTGTATTTGACGATATCATTTACCTATGCTTTTGTGTTTGGTACTTTGTAGTCTCTGCCGCCACCTAGCAGTACTCCGAAATAAAATACTTTGTAGGCAAAATACAGCGTCAGATTTTCATTTATCAAATGTTTGTACGTCTTAGCAGCAGGCATACCAACATACACTTCTCGAATACGTGCAGTAAATGTGAATCGTGTGTTGAATTTAAAATAACAAGAAAACTCCAACCAGGACATATTTTGCTTGAAGTTGGGCAAAACGAAACCACGTGTCGATTCAATACATCGCCGGAATCCGAGAAGTTATAAGCCCTATACCGGGAAATGCCGGGCTCTATCTCACCCACATGCAGTCAGCTATCATCGGCACCCTCATATGTCGGCCCAAAAATCGCGCACCTATGAAAAAACTCTTTTCGTGAACCGGATACCATGCACCGACAGCCCCTCTTCTTACATTAGGGTAACAAAGAGTTTTCGTGAAAAGATACGGCATCACGAGACCAACCTCTGTCAATTGAACAGTGAAGTGAGTCCAGTATCAAAACACTGCTAGTGCTTTTACTGCCACCTCCGAACCCACAACCCAGTAATTCTGGTAAATGAAAGGACCCTCACATGCGATTTCACGTAGAATCTTGGCGTATTCGGCAGACATCTGGGAACATTGTCACGAGGCTAGTCAACCCACAAGCTCTCGAGTAGGTTCTTGTGCATACAAACCGATGAGAAAAACCCACATCGGTAAAGAGAACACGAGACCGTTTATGCACACAAGAAAAACAACTAAATATATTTTCAATAAACTAGATAAAGAGAAAGGAATAAGAGGAAAAACAAACAAAGCACACAAATTCGAGGAGAAATTAACCTATTGACCGCGAAATGCTAAGGATGCGTAAGTTCCGCAATAGCAAAAGCGACTGTCACCGTTCGGTCGCGGCACTCTTGTAGACGGCGAGGGTTGATGCGATGGGGTGCAGACAAGGTAGATCAGAGGTCCAAGCATTGCTCGTGGTTGAAGGTAGCTCCGGGCGCACCAAGGTCAGTGACCTCTCAGCGTTCGTCCTCCGACGCTGGGACGTAGCCCTGGAAACGGGACGAGCCTGGCCAAAGCCGGATGGTGAGAAGCCTGGCCAACGCCAAACGACGAGCAGCCTGGCCAACGCCAAACGACGAGCGGCCTGGCCAACGCCAGACGACGAGTGGCCTGGCCAACGCCAGACGATAGATGATGCTCGGGTGCCCGACCAGGTGGGAGCCCGCAGCAGCCTTGCCTCAGGAACTCGGCCGCCACCCTGCGCCCTGGTAGCCTGCTTGCCTCCGTCGCGTCCCGGCCACGTCTGCCCCGTTCTTCGTTCGGGCTTCTTCCAAACAAGCGTGGGGGCCTCTCATTGGTTCGAACTTCACGCGCCTCGTCTGCCCATCGTCTTCCTCACCGAATACATTGCGAAAGCGCGCGTCCACACCATCGGTCGTCGTCGTCTTCTTTCCTATGCCGGTGCACTCGCGCACAATTTAAACCGAACACTGGTTGCACTCGCGCACTTCACGAAACGCGCACTTCACTTATCACAACATGCCCCTTTTTCGGAAAGTTTTTTCCCAACGGAAAAACTGCCGGATGCGTGTTTCACCACACAGGATACGTTCTTTAAGTTCGCATGAACAGATGCACACTGGTATCACTGCAACAAGTCTTAAAGAGCACACTTACAGAAAAGAAATCCACATATGGTAAACAATGTTCCGATGGTTGGTTGAAATGCTTTGCCTCCCATATTTAGCAACACCTGAATTCGTATCTATGGCCGTAACCTGCTCATGCAGTCGGCACCTGCGTTTTCAGAACCTTTGATATGTTGAATATGAAAAGTGTACTCTTGTAGTACTAGACTCCACCTTAGCAGCCTACTGTTCAGGTGTTTTGCCTTCACTAAGTATTGTAGCGGTTGGTGATCTGTCTGTACGTTAAACTGTACTCCGTACAAACAAATATGAAATTTTTCTGCCGCCCATACTAACGCTAAGTATTCTCGTTCGATAGTCGAGTAATTCTGCTCCCGAGGCAACAGCTGGCGGCTGGCATACGACACTGGGTGCAACAGCCCCTCGTGTTCTTGCATGAGGACTGCGCCGATGCATGTGTCGGATGCGTCTGTACGGAGTATGAACACACGTTTTGGGTCTAGTGCCTTCACGATCGGCCCAGAAGCAAGGGCTTGCTTCAGCGTTTGAAATGCTCCTTCTGTTTCAGGAATCCAACAAATCTTGTTTTTCTCCATTTTTCTGGTTAGCTGAGTTAAAGGCTGTGCTTTCTCCACATAGCGAGGTATTAAATCTCGGTAATACCCAGCTAGTCCCAGAAAAGATCGGAGTTGCTTCTTGGTGTCAGGTAGAGGTGCACTGGCTATCTTCAAAACCGTAGTTTCCACAGGTTGAATAGTCCCGCCTCCTAGACAATGTCCCAAGAAGACTATCGACTCCACAGCAATTTCGCACTTCTGAGGCTTGATGGTTAAGCCAGACTCCCGTACTTTCTGCAACAAGCGTTGCAAGGTGTCTATGTGCTCTTCCCAGGTGTTCGTGGCTATGAGAACGTCATCAATGTAGTGGACTACATTTTCAAGGCCCTGTAGGAGTGTTCTCATTAGACGCGTAAACACCACAGAAGCTGTCTTTATGCCAAACGGCATGTATATAAATTGGAAATGACCGGATTGCGTTGAGAATGCCGTTACTGGCCTCGATGTCTGGTCAAGTGGGACTTGGCAATACCCCTTTGTGAGATCAAACTTTGAGAAGTATCTCTTTGTGCCCACCTCTGTAAGCATTAGGTCGGTCCTAGATATGGGTTCAGCGTCGGAAACCAGTATCTCGTTGATGCGACGGAAGTCGACGCCTGTGCGATAGGTGTTATCGGGCTTCTTAATAAGTACCAAGGGCGAATTGTAGGGCGAATGGGATTGCTCAATCACACCCAGCCTTAACATGTTCTGAACTTCTTGTTCTACTACTTCCTTCATGGCCAACGGCAAAGGATACTGCGGTGTGTTGATCGGTTCAGAGGTCGTCAATTGAAGTCGGCATTCCAACAGATTTGTCTTTCCCGGTATCTCAGAGAATACATCTTGGTAGGTGGTTAGAATCTTCCGAAGTTCTGTACGTTTTTCTTCTTCTAAGCTACTGCCGATCGGAATCGCTTCTACACCCACAGTCGGCTTAACTGTGCAAGCTGGTAGAAGGGTATCTGTCTTCTCCTCTTTCATAACCACAAAAGATGCTGTTTGTTGAATTGTGTCTGGTTGCCGGTCTTCATACCGTTTTAACATATCAATATGGAAAAGTTTGGCGTCATGCCCCAAGTCCAGCCAATAGTCGTGGTCACCTTTTTTCCCAATGAGCGGAATCGGCCCTTTCCACTCCATCAACAACTTATTGGCTGTTGTAGGAAGCAAAATAAGAGCTCGGTCTCCAACTTTCAGCTGACGGCTCTTGCTCTTCCGATCATAGTGATATTTTTGAGTCGTTTTCGCTCGTATCAGGTTTCTCATGGGCTAATTTTAGCGTTCTTTCCAGACGATCCCGGAGATCGAGGACATATCCATAGGTCGTTTTCACCTCCTCTTCGATCTTTTCTCCAGTCCACAGCTCCTTTAACAAGTTGAGTGGTCCTCGGACGTATCTCCCGTAAATGAGTTCGAAAGGAAAGAACCCCATGCTGGCCTGAGGAACTTCTCAATATGCAAATAGAAGTGGTTCAAGCAATCCATCCCATGATTTTGGATCCTCTTAGCATAGCTTGCGCAGCATTTGTTTCAAAGTCCCATTAAATCGCTCTACCAAACCATTGCACATGGGATGATAGGGCGTCGAACTCAGATGTTTGATTGCCAACAGATCGTTTACTTCTCTCATCAGGTCCGACGTGAAGCACGAGGCCTGATCGCACAGGATTTGGCGGGGAAACGCAACGCGGGAGAACATTTCGACCAACCCGTCTGTCACAGTCGTGGAGTCAATCGCCGGCAAAAGCAATGACGTCAGGATAGCGCGTAGCGAAATTGACCATGGTCAGTAGGTATCTGTTGCCCCTATTTGAGACCGGCTTTAAGGGTCCAATAATGTCCACGGCCACGCGCTCAAAAGGAGTGTCAATCAGGGGCATTTTCCCAAGAGGAGCCTTTCCTACTTTGTGCTTTGGATACATTCTTTGACACGTGTCACAGGACCGCACGTATCTTTTAACCTCTTCCTGGAGCCCTGGCCAATAGAATGAACCTAACACCCGATCAATCGTTCTTGTTACTCCTTGATGCCCGGACATCAAACTCTCATGGGCCATCTTCAACACTTGACTTCGCAGCTTGAGAGGAACTACGACCTGCTGTACCAATTTGCCAGAGGATAGTCGGTAATTTCGATACAACAATGACTTCTCCATGACAAAGGAATACTGGTTCGATCCTCCGCCATAAAATACCTGCCCTACTTTGTCCCTCCAAGCTTCCAGGGTCTTGTCTTCTGCTTGGGCCCTCTCGAGCTCCCTCCTGTTCATCTTCAAACTTCTGACGCTAACTGCAGCTGAATCCGGCCGGACGCTTGTGCTCTTCATATTACAAAGTGATGCCTTTAAACGATGGTCTTCTTTCTTCTTATACAAGGTCTCGGCTACGCCGTTCGGAGTGAAGTTCCCTTCAGCCAGTTTTTCTTTCCATTTCTTGTCAGGGTCATCAGCAGCACGAGATCCTGGCACATTGCCAACGATAATGCCTTATAGCGGGGAGGACATGCATTTCACGGTACACGTGCCTGAAAAATATGGCGAAAAAATCTCCACCTTCGCCTCTGGTACCGTGATCCGGCTCCCGTCTGCTAAGAACAAGGCCGTCGTGGTTCCTGTCAGTGCTTCATCTGGCACCAAAGAACGCCGAACCACCATTGTATTGCTTCCTGTATCCCGTAGGACGGAAGCAGCTTGGCCGAATATAATTCCCTGCAGCACTGGCATCGGATGTTTTTCAGACTTTGGCTGCGTATTTATCGCACTGGTCATATTCACCTCCTGCTTGTCCGCAGGTATATCATTCACTACTTCTGCCTTTTCCCCTGGCGACAAGATACAAGAAGTCCTCTTAGTGACGTTCTGCTTTCTGGTACTTACAATAATATCATGCCCCGTTTTGCGACAGTAGTCACAGTATGGTCTTGTCCGAGCACGACATTCTGCTGCCCTGTGACCTGTTTTATTGCAGACAAAACATCGAGTGGGAGACTTCCCCGCTGTACTTCCGCATTTTCCTGCGGCGCCGTTCTCCGTTTTGTCGCGAAAAACCAACAAATTTGGCTGTTGTTGGGCCTCTAAAAAATTGTCCACAGCCTCGGCCATTTCATCTAGCTTATGACATTTTTTTTCACGTAGGAAAAGCGCCACGCGGTTATGGCATTGATTGATAAACTGTTCAGCTACTATCAGATCTCGAACAGACGAATATTCTTTTGCTGTCTTGGACATCTCCACCCATCTGTCGAAAAAACTTGCCAACCTGGTTGCATATTGCTTGCCTGTTTCTCCATCTTGAGGTCTGCTATGCCAGAACTTCTCCCGGTAGCCCTCCGCCGTGAAGTGAAAACGCTGCAGTAATGCTAGCTTGCCTTTCTCGTAGTCAAGTGCCTCTTCTGGAGACAAGCGACCAAATGCTTTGAGAGCTTCTCCGCTCAGACACAGACTCAGTGCCGCGGCCCACTTATCCTTAGGCCATTCCTGACCGGTGGCCACATTCTCAAATCTCTTGAGATAAGCATCAAGGTCATTCCGGTTTTCATTAAATCCGGGTATGAAATTGTGCGGGTTAACGTTACACGGTTCTCGCACCTGTCGACCATGGTCCGACGCCGCGGATCCCCTGGCCCCTTCCACCTGAGCAAGTTGAAGACGCAGTTGAATCGTCTTCTGCCATTCGGCCTCAAGTTTTCGTTCCAACTCGGCCTGTTCCATCCTCTCCTTTCTCGCCTCTCGCTCAGCTGCCCTTTCTTCGCGAGCTCGTGCCTCACGCTCATCAAGCCATGCCTTCAACTCATCGCCCTCTAGCCCAATGCGTATCGCTAACGCCGTTAAATCAGACGTAGTCATTTTTTCTCCTTCTGTAAAAACCTTAATTGCATAAACAATCTCGTCCTGTCGTGGACGCCAATTGTCAAGAGGCTAGTCAACCCACAAGCTCTCGTGTAGGTTCTTGTGCATACAAACCGATGGGAAAACCCACATCGGTAAAGAGAACACGAGGCCGTTTATGCACACAAGAAAAACAACTAAATATATTTTCAATAAACTAGATAAAGAGAAAGGAATAAGAGGAAAAACAAACAAAGCACACAAATTCGAGCAGAAATTAACCTAATGACCGCGAAATGCTAAGGATGCGTAAGTTACGCAATAGCAAAAGCGACTGTCACCGTTCTGTCGCGGCACTCTTGTAGACGGCGAGGGTTGATGCGATGGGGTGCAGACAAGGTAGATCAGAGGTCCAAGCATTGCTCGTGGTTGAAGGTAGCTCCGGGCGCACCAAGGTCAGTGACCTCTCAGCGTTCGTCCTCCGACGCTGGGACGTAGCCCTGGAAACGGGACGAGCCTGGCCAAAGCCGGATGGTGAGAAGCCTGGCCAACGCCAAACGACGAGCAGCCTGGCCAACGCCAGACGACGAGCGGCCTGGCCAACGCCAGACGACGAGCGGCCTGGCCAACGCCAGACGATAGATGATGCTCGGGTGCCCGACCAGGTGGGAGCCCGCAGCAGCCTTGCCTCAGGAACTCGGCCGCCACCCCCCGCGCCCCGGTAGCCTGCTTGCCTCCGTCGCGTCCCGGCCACGTCTGCCCCGTTCTTCGTTCGGGCTTCTTCCAAACAAGCGTGGGGGCCTCTTATTGGTCCGAACTTCACGCGCCTCGTCTGCCCATCGTCTTCCTCACCGAATACATCGCGAAAGCGCGCGTCCACACCATTGGTCGTCGTCGTCTTCTTTCCTATGCCGGTGCACTCGCGCACATTTTAAACTTCACGAAATGCGCACTTCACTTATCACAAACATCAAACTGTTCCACGAAGACAATGCCCTCCTTCTACTACCAGAGCTTCGACGGGTCACGGTGATCCTCTCATGCAACGGCAAAGAAAAACGTATAAGTGCCACGTATTTCTGGCGCTCTCACTCTCGAAACATTCGCAGGCCCGGCATTAAAATGTTGAGATTTTTCATGAAGTATACTTTTCTTGTGGCTTTCTTGCTCCTTCAGTTTGTATACAAACCAGGCAGACTTGTGCGAAATGTTCAGCTTTTATTTGCTGCATTTGTTCCGGCTGTTTGACTAGTGGTCCATCTGTTTTTTTAATAACCGTAGTTGAGGCAGTGAAGAAAAACTGTTATTTACTGACCAGAAAGGCTTCAGGTGAATAGCTTAACCACGCTGCTGCGCCCAAATCTTGGCGAAATACTACTTCATACATGTAATATGGTGAGCAGTATTGACTGGAACACAGGGCTAATGTCTATTCACTGAGTAGACTTACATAACTGATACGCTTGATTCACTCTTGAGTTTCAGTCTGCCGAGCACTTTTGCTCCGCTGGCTCAGGGGTGCTAGAAAATATGGTTGTCAGCAACGTAGCTTTCTGGTGAGTTGGTTAATAGATATAGAAAGAATAAAGCACTGAAGTTCTACCCTTATTAAAAATACCCACGGTCTGTCGGTCTGAGGGAATTCATATTACATGCTGGTTTTGTTTTGTTGGTAACAGCCTACTGGTGCCTGCCTGCTGGTGTCCGCATTCTGTTACTGGTCTGCCGGTAGCGGCCTACTCCTGCTGGTTTGTTGGCATTGCATTAGGTGTATTGACCAGTGTAATCCGCCTTCTGGTCCACCATACCAATCAGGCCGTGAGAAATCAATAAACCTGCGATGAACCCAACTGTTACGCTATTGGGCGTGCTGTTATGAGGTGGTTGCTACTGCAACAAATATGCCAAAAATTATACATGAACACGTTACCGAAAGCGTAAAAAACATTACCAGAATATCTTGCGCAACAAGGTCTATTGATTGATGTGCTTTTCTTTGCATGTATCAAAAATTTTGGCACTTATGCTTTCTGAAGGGCTTGAATCGGTGGCAGCTTCTTCGGCAAGTGTCTCACTTCTTTACACGTAAAATAAGGCTGCGAAAAACACCGCGAATCAATAATGCCTCCATTTTTTTCTATCATACTCCTATTACAAAACCCAGAGCCAATAGTTACCAGCATCCAGTGCCATTTCAGATTATGGGCGTAAAATCGCGCTGGATACTCGGATGTTGGAGCGACATATTTCAGGGAGGTGCTGAGCACAAAGGGCAAAATACGTTTACAGCGCTATAAATACGTAGTCACCGTAAATATTTCATTTTTTGAAGAAGTTGTTCAGGGCGCACTGACGCAATGATTGACAAAGAACATAATGACAACCACCTAGAAGATCCGAACTCGCTACCTCAAGATTCCGAACCTCGCTAACTCCTCATTACTACACCGCACCCGAACCCGTTCAGCTGCTACTAAAATTGTTATTTAACCAACAGACTTGCTGCTCAACTTCATGTTTACAAATAGAAGTTTTAACAAAAACTCAAAACAACTACGTCTTTATTTAAAACTCATGACCACCTGCTCGGCACCAAAAAGGTCATATTCGTCAAAAACGGAAAGTTTGTTGAAAAATTCACACCTTACCTACAAAAAATATCAAATGGACTGTAAGAGCAGCCACGTGATGCGGCTGTCAGTGCATACTTTTTATGCTCTTTCTCACTCTTGCAAATTGTCAAAATATACAGAGCTTTGATGATGACTTGTCTAACATTAATGCACGAAAACGATTGAGTATTAAGTTGTGTTCTCGCGAAAAGACGATAAGACAGAATACAGCAGGCGTGCCAGTGTACCTATTTGCAGTTATATCGACACCTACAGCTATCCTGCAGGGACGCCTGTGCAAGCAGGCATTTGATATGTAGCGACACCACTGACGCGAGCTAACGAAAGGTTTCGACATGTCCCACACCTAGCCGCGCGTGGCTTCGCCATGTCCGGAGAAACGGGGATCTGGGGGACGGAGCCGACGCTAGATGAATGAACCTTTAAGGTCCCGCGACAGAGGGAACACACCACTTTGGCCCCGGCTCCACGTAAACAGCACCCTTGGGCTGACCCACCAAAAAAAAATTCTGCCGTCAACTTTTTCTATCTCTCTCTTCCTACATCTTCGACTGTTCTCTCTTTCAGTCTTTCCTGCCATCTCCTTATTTCTGTTTACTTCATCTTCCAGGCGGCAAAGGTTAACTTTGTGTAAGTGCACTCTCTTGGTCACATATTATTGGGATGTCCTATCTTTCTACTGCAGGCGCTGGCTTGCCTTTTAATAATTGTTCTGCTGCGTCCACGTGCTGGGCTCCGTGCTGGGTGGCTGGCATGGCTGCTGAATTTTTATGTATTTCTGGCCTCTTTTCTATTCTCCAAACTGCCTCATCGCCCTCCCTCTAAGAGGAGCGCACCAAAGAAATGCTGAATAGCTTCCTAAAACCCCAACAATCTTCCCGCACTTACATGTGATTCACTGTGAAACACAAAAAAAACGCGAGTACAATCTCTCTAATTGCCGTATCAAAATGCCTCACCAATACCGTTAATACAGGTTATCAGGCTACACGCTTGGCCAGTGGGGCGTTCATCTTGAAGTACAAAGCAAGGCTTAGTACGCAAATCTCTCAAAAGTCACCTCTTTCGGAAACACACCTGTATCTGTCACACCGCTCCGTTCCATGAACATTTCCCGAGGCGTAGTGCTTCATCAAGACCTAATCGACCTGACAGAGAGGGAGCTACGTGAGACTCGACTGAACAGTACTTAACGCATGTTCAGAGAATTAGTATCAGCCGTGAAAACAAAGAAACGCCGACAAAGCGTCTCATTCATACATTCTCGTCAAGCACGATTCCAGAATACATCAAAACATGCTACTTGAAATAAATGTCCGACCCTACATTGCCATCCCTTGACGCTGTTCTTAAGAGCCAGCGTTTCGGCCATGGCTCTCAGAGCTCCCACGGCCGTCAAGCCTGTGCAAAACGTAGTTAGCACGAACAAGCTACAGCAAACTGTGAAGAAAAACTCTCACTGCGCGAACTGCAGCGGTAGACACCCCGTTTCCTCTCGCACATGCCCTACAAAGTAAATACCGCACATATACTCAAAGTAAATCAAACTTCTCATTTAATGAGGCACTGCTTTGCAAGGTCTTTCGTTTGCAGAGGTGGCACGAAAAGGGCCGTCAAACCGAAATCCGCTGCGTTCGCAAGTACCACACAAAGTGGATGGGCGGCAGTGCCTTTCACCCCCTCAGCAGAATTACCACAGGCACTTCCCTCAACAAAAGGCTTGCAGGCCTCAGGACCTGAAGTCTCAGGGCCTTCTGTCTCGACAGATTGCCCTACCATTTCCATACCCGCACGCATGAACTGCGAGCGGACATCGAGCACTTCGTCCGAGGTGATAGGCACAAAAGCAAGCCCTATGGTGTCTTCGGAGCCGAAGGAAAGGCGTGGATCTTTGGAGCAAGCCAAAAAGTGAAAGATCATCATCACGGGGCCTGATATTGACTTCTGACTTAACGCAATCCTTCTTTAGTACACACAGCACTTATTTACACTCAAATTTAATGCACAAATCATATAATGTAACATCAGAGTACTGCTTCGAAACCTCGACGATATCTAGAAACTCTTGCACAAATATTACATTCAGAAACTGATATTCCACTGCATGGGCAACGTCTTTACGTTAATACCGAATACAAAGTCTTCGGCCTAATCTTGAAAACAAACCTACCCTTCATACCATACATCAAATATCTAATAAACAAGTGCATAAAAACCATGATTGTTCTAAAATTGTTGTCACGTCCTACGTGGAAAAGTAACAAAACGTGTCCGATCGATTTGTATGCAAGCCTCATACATACTCGTCTAGATTATGGAGCAATAGCATATCAGTCTGTGACACCTACTGTCCTTAAAATGATTGACCCTGTTCATCATCTAGGCATCCGCCTCTCTACGGGTGCTTTTTGCCCTAGCCCCGTGGAGAGCCTGTACGTCGAATCGAACGAACGGTCGCTCCACCTGCAGAGATGTTAGATGTCTTTTAATAAGTATCCCAAAGTGAACGCAAACAAAAAACATCCTTACCACTCTACTATTAACGATATGTTAAGCCTTGCTGTGTTTGAGAAACGACCTTCTATGAGATAGCCGTACTCACTCCATGTGAGAGGCCCAGCGAAGGAAACTGATGTGCCACTTGAACACCGTTTGATGTCTCCAGCAGTATGCCTGCCACCGTGGCAGTGGCAGGCAATAGATTGCGACATGTCTTTCTTGGAGGTCACGAAGCACGCAATAATTGCATATATTCAGACATACTTCCTAAAACTACCACAGAATTGTACATGTCCTGAGTTCATCACGGATGCCTCAAAGACCAACATTTCTGTCGCGTACGCAGCGGTTTGCCCACTTTTTTCGGAAGCTGGTGTTCGGTACCCTGATACATGCATTTTCAACTGTGAAGCTTATTTCATTCTTCCGGCTGGTAAACACTACAAACAAATAAATCTACAGCAGGCAATAATTTAAGGCAATAAAAAGCAATAACAAGGCAATAAGAAAGTCTCCGTTTCGGTAGAGGAAAACGGGTTACTACTGAAGGCACAGAAAATTAAGTATCTTTCGTTCTCCTGAAAGAGAGCCATCTATTTCGAACCCGATATTCAACTGCATGGGCAACTGCATGGGCGTTTTCACGGGCAAAACTTATGCGTTACTTGTGGCTGTTAAATACATTATACAAATCAAACTACAGAAGAAATACAAAATTTTACAAAGATTCCCTAAGCATAGTAAAAGCTCAGAAAACTGTTTAAAGCACAAAAACAGTTTTTGCTTCGCTTTATCGGCTTTTGTCCGCAGTTCACTCATCCGAGACGTGTTGTAGTCTGCGCGGTACCAGGACACCGCGAAATACAAGGCAACATTTTAGCTGAATCCGCCCAAAAACCGCTACCAATTCAACGATACCGATTCCTGCACTCGACATGAATCCTTCTATAGTTCAGGGGTTATTGACAGAGCAGATGGGACACACGTCTAGGTAATAAATTGCATTTCATCAAGCCGCAAGTTGGTCATTGGCCGTCAGATCAAACTCACGCCACACAGAAATAGTAGGTACACGGTTAAGAACAGGACATACATACACTACAAATTCATTTCTTTTGCCCGCCTTTGTGTGCCGATTTGAAGAAGCACTCACCATCCCTGCATGGGCATCTGCTTGCGCAGGCGTTTGTTGTGTAGCGGCACCATGGACCCGAGTTAACAGGGAGGGGACTTAGACCTCTTACCACGCCTAGATGTGCGTGGCCTAGCCGTTTCCGGGAATAGGGCATCCTGGGGTTGGAGCTTATGCAGAGTAATTGGACCTTTAAAGCCACCCTCCCCCGGCGGTGGCAACACACCTCTTTGGCCCTGGCTTCACGTAAACGGCACCCCTGGCTTGACCCACCCAGGGGAATCGGCAATCGCTTTGTTCTTTTTCTCTCTCACTTTACATCTTCTTGTTTATTTTTCACTTTTTAACAGTAATGTCTTCTACTCTTTTAACAGTAATGTCTTCCTGGCGGCTAGGGTTAACCCTGTGCAAATAGGATACCTTGGTCTAGATGCATTGCGTTATATTCGCGTTGTAACGCTGGTGTCTGCAGGTTTCGGCGTCCGCAAGCTTGTAGCGCATTTTGTTGGGCTTCATGTTGGGTGGCTGCCTACGCTTCCGAAGAAAATTTAACATGCATGGATAGAGCTTTTCCTTTGTTAATTTATCTTATCGCCTGAAAGTGCGTACGCACTGAAGACATTGGGTTTTTCAACCGATCAAATGAAAACTTCTCCCATTCTCATGTTATACATCGTGAGAAAAGTGGCAGGCAAGGCATAACTGTATTCCTCTTTGACGTATACAGGCAATTTACTGAAACTATTTGGGCCTAGCACGAAATTACCAAAACGGCCAGCAAACACCTCCTTCTTTAAGTTCGAGAAAAAGAACAGTTTGCGAAGCTATGCAATCTTTCACATTTGGCGACCCTCCGTTCACTGTGACAACACACATATCAATGAACACGACTCGCGGAGTGGTATATGACACTGATTTGCATTTTGGAAAAGAAAAAGCGATAATCACATTGAAGAAGAAAGAAAACACCACACTCTAAGAAGCAAGAATAAGAGTGTCGCCATTTTATGGCCCCACATATGCTGATGCGGCGGCGTCAGGGGGCAACGCCAAACAAGCCCTCACCACTACTTCGGCCGGTGCAGAGCGAGCCGTCGGATGTGGCGCCTACCCCCAAGGCGGCAGTAGTTCAGTCTACTTCTCCTTCTAGCGAATCGAGGCCGGAGGCTCCAGGGTCCTCTGGTCTCAAGGATAAAATCAAAACCACAAGCTCGCACGTGCGGGCATCCAGTGCCTCCGCAGAGGCAATGGAAACAATGGTACCTTCGGTGCAAAAAGAGTGGCGTGGCCCCTTGGAGCGCGCCAAAAAGCAAATAACGGGGCTGGAATACCGTCCTACCACCTGAATCAACAAGTTCACTTTTACACAGAATACTCTCTGTACACGCAGCAGCGTCTCTTTTTATTATGCAGAAAGAATTATTAAAGTGAAACATGTGAAGCCTTCTTTGAAACCTTGATGACTTACAAGAACTCCTTCATGAACACAAAGCTATACGCTGTGTGTACAAAAACGCGCTTAAAATGAAAGCATACAAGTTCTTTTCTTAACTACGTATTCTTCCAAAAGGATAGAAATGATGCGCGCACCGTCATCCGGTGTTGTAGCTATATTAGTTATTCAAGAGATAGCATGTACACTATTACCCCTTCAAACTTCCCTTGAAAACAGTGGCTGTCCGAGCAGTTGTTCTAAAGAAACTTGTCCTCGTCTGCTCTTCGTACATACCTCAGCACTATTGTCTTAAAATGTCAATTGCAGTCTTTAATAGACGAACTACCTGAAACCTTACAACTGGTCCTCGGGGACATGAGCTCACACAGAGTCCTGTGGGGTGATTCTCACTGTGATCCACGATGTTGTCTCATTCAACAGTTTCTCTTCTCTTCCAATTGCCTGTCAGGTAAATAGGAAGGAACCAACTTACTATAACATGGCCAACAAAACATACTCTTCTATAGACCTCAGTATTGTATCTCCTTCACTTCTACGTGTACCGAAATTTTGTCAATTTCGTTAGAGAGCACTATGGTGACAGCTGGATATCTGTAGATTTCTTCCAGGATGTTTATATATGTTTGATTGACGCCCTGATTCCTCGGTGTTCTCTGACACCTGATATCTCCAAGGAATAAATGCCTTCTCGTAATCTATGAATGAAGTTTTCTAGTGGTTAGCTGTATTCTCAGCATTTCTCCTGTAAAGTATATACAATGTGCATTTGCTGCTTCACGTGACCTGAAGTTCTAGGGTGAGGGGCAGTGTATACCACGCTGCTGTTTACTACTGCTTCTTGAGCTCTCGCCTCCGGGCTTGTTAGTTCTCTAAAGCATACATTTACAGCCTAAAGTAGTGATCTGCCTTCGAGGTAGCAGTTGTTGCTAGTGTTGCCGCTTCACCTTAGAGGAGTAAAAGCTCTTTCAAGATTGTTTTCATTCATTACAAAAGAGTGTGTGGTCTGTAGAGCACTTATTGGCAATCGCCCATCGCCTTCCTCTGTTGTGGCACCTTGCGGGAGCGGCGTCGACTAACGCCCAATGCACAGCGAACCTGCTAGAACCTGAGGGGCTCCAAATCAAAATTGGTGAGCGTTAGAAATAAATATATCAAAATGGCAAATTCAGAAAGCATTCTTGTATACTCGTCATCCTCACCTACCCCCAATGAAGCTCCCCGAAAGATGATGTGTTGCACCTGCTATTTGCTTCGTGGGCAATATTGGAAGAGGACTTCGTGAAGTCAACTCTACGTGGTGGCTCTTTGTTGTTGCTGTCATATCAAGAAAATAAAAATATATTCAAGCCTAACTTGTCACATTCACTCGCTACGCGTATTCTGCTAGATGTGTGTTAAACTTGGTATGAAGGTTTACAGCATGTGATTTGCACAAAGCGGTTTTGGTGAATTCGTCATTCAGTAGAAGCGTGCCGATATTTAACATTTGTTTGGAATATAAATCACTTGAAAGCACAGCCATTGTGTTCCTGTTT
>WOVY01001132.1:0-83358 GCA_013436015.1 Rhipicephalus annulatus | reverse complement strand
CTTCGGTACCGGTAGGCCTGAGAATATGGAATACCGTTTGCAATGCTTTGGGTGGCTGCTGTTGAAATATAGGTGCATTTGACGGTCTGTAGGCTTTTTGTAAAGGTTTGTTGACAAGCGGTCATTTTTACCGTGACAGTGAGTCCAAGAAGTTAATGCTAGTTTTGAAAATTTGTGCGTGAATTTAATTGACGGGTGGCGCTTGTTAAAATCCTCTATGAAGCGGAAAAGACTTCCCTCATCATGGTTCCATATCATAAAAATATCGTCTTGTATCTTCTGTAGTAGAAAGGTTTCAAGGTGCGTCCCTCAATGAATGGGATTTCAAGTGAAGCATAAAGGTGCTCGCGAATTTTGGGGCCATTTTCGTGCCCATTGCAGTGCCACTGACCTGAAGGAAATGCTTGTCATTGAACTCAAGCTGGTTATAATTTAGTACAAGTTCAAGAAGTGTAAACAGTACCTTCGCCCACTTACACTAGTTGATGAGTCAGATTTTACATATTCAGAAACCATAGCCGCTATTCCGTCATGGTGGGGTATGTTGGTGTACAGTGAGTAGACGTCCATGGTCACCAGAAAAACTACCGCCTGGGATGTCGAGACTTGAAGTTTCGCAGGTGAAGTGGTTGTGTCCTTTAGGTAATAGGGAAAATTTGGGGAGATGTTTTTTTATTAAGGAATTGATGAATCTGATATATTTTCTGTTGATGTGCTGTTACTGGATACTATCGGACGTCCCAGATGCCTTCCTTGTGGATTTTGGGGAGCAAATAGAATCGACCGGGAACACAATGGGCCGGTAACATTGCTTTTAACATTTGCCGGTAATTTTCTCGTCCCGGCAGAAATTGTTTAGGGTTATTTATCTCCCTTTCAAATGCAGCAGTCGGGTCCGTTGGAAGTTCTTGTAGAATTTTGTGTCTGATAGTTGTCATTCCCTTCCTTTAAGTAGTCCGACGTGTTTAGAATTACTATGCAGCCCCCTTTATCAGCCGCTTTGATGGTAATTTACAGTGTTTTTCGTATAGTTCATCGAGTGTCCTTCGTTCTAACTTTGATATGTTGTTTCGAAAGGGCTATTTTTTTCATACGCTCTGATGATATTTTTTGAACTGCTGATATATACATATCGAGGTGTTTGTCCCTCTGCTCACCGGGACACCATGATTTGTCACCACCAATCAATCTATTCTTCGTCCGTACAGTCCTTGCGATCATGAAAGTGTTCACGGAGGCGGAGATTACGCGCAAAGTTATGGAGGTCTTGGTACAGTTCAAATTCATGTAATCTACCAAATGATGGACAAAAGGTAAGCCTCTCGACAAAGTTCAAGCTGAGCGGGTGTGGTGAGCATTGTGTTGGACAGATTGAGAACATTTTTCTAATAAGTTTTGGCTGCTCTTGGTTATCACGTGGCACGAGAGTGTCAGCGTCATATTCGAGAGTAAGGGTGTTTTGATTAGGATTGCACTGTAGTTTCAGAGTTCCCATTTTTCTCTCAAATTAGGTGTGGTACGGGTGGTTCCTGGCGTTCTTGTACGGCCTCATTCCTATTTTCCTGTTGCAGAGCAAGTGGAGATTCTGCTGTCCCGATGAATTTTCTATCTTTTACTACTGAAATTCGCCTCTCTTTTTAGTTCATATCTTTCCAGTCTCTTGCCTCATGCTCTCCGAGATTAGAAACCAATTTCTGCGTGGCCTCCGTGACACCGTATTCGGCGGCCTTACGCTCCTATGGTCCGCAATGAGCCGAGTCAGTTGCAAGGACGCTTTAGTAATATTTTTTCCCACTTCCCGCTTTCTGCTTCACTTAGTGTAGACATTGAGGGGTTGCAGGCTATGCGGAGGCCCTTAGGTGCAATTTCGTGAGATAGATATTTGGTTAGTTGTTCCGCGAGTTTTTCGTATTGCACCCGTTTTCAATGATTTTCCTAATCGATAGAAATGAATGGGACCATGCGTATTTAAGACTGCCCGTACCTTTTGTTTCCCCGTGTCATTTGGAAGCCGCCGCCTTGGTCTTCCCCGCATTCGTCCGCCTGGTGTTGTAAGGCCTCGCTGGTGGGAGTGGCGACGTCGTCACTGCTGGTGCCCTGGATGGCTCTGTGTGTCGCTCGGCTCCTTGTTGTTGGGGGGGCTTGGCACTGGAGTTGTCCATGCAAGAACTGGAAAGATATGAACTAAGAAGAGAGGCGAAATCTCAGTAGTGAAAAATAGAAAATTCAAGCGAGACTGCAGTAGCTTTACTGCTCTGCAACAGGAAAATAGGAATGAGGCCGTACAAGAACGCCAGGGACCACCCGTACCACAACCTAACTTTGAGGAGAAAAATGGGAACTCGAAACTACAGTGAAATCCTAATCAAAACATCCTTACTCTCGAATATGACGCTGACACTCCCGTGCCACGTGATAGCCAAGAGCAGCCGAAAACTTATGAGAAAAATGTCCTCAATCTGTCAAACACAACACTCACACCCGCTCAGCTTCAACTTTTGTCGAGAGGCTTAACCTTTTGTCCATCATCCGGTAGATTCAATGAATTTGAACTGTACCAAGACCTCGATAACTTTGCGCGTAGTCTCCGCCTCCGTGAATACTTTCATGATCGCAAGGACTGTACGGACGAGAATAGAGTAATTGGTGGTGACAAATCATGGTGTCCAGGTGTGCAGAGGGACAAATACCTCGATATGTATATATCAGAAGCTCAAAAAGTTATCAACAGAGCGTATGAAAAAAATTGGCCATCTCGAAACAACATATCAAAGTCAGAACAAAGGGCACTCGATGAACTACGAAAAAACACTGAAATTACCATCAAACCGGCTGATAAAGGGGGCTGCATAGTAATTCTAAACACGTCGGACTACTTAAAGGAAGGGGAACGACAACTATCAGACACAAATTCTACAAAGAACTTCCAACAGACCCGACTGCTGCATTTGAAAGGGAGATAAAAGTAACCCTAAACAATTTCCGCCGGGACGAGAAAATTACCGGCAAAATGTTAAAAGCAATGTTACCGGCCCATTGTGTTCCCGGTCGATTCTATTTGCTCCCCAAAATACACAAGGAAGGCAATCCGGGACGTCCGATAGTATCCAGTAACAGCACATCAACAGAAAATATATCAGAATTCATCAATTCCTTAATAAAAAACATCCCCCCAAATTTTCCCTATTACCTAAAGGACACAAACCACTTCACCTGCGAAACTTCAAGTCTCGACATCCCAGGCGGTAGTTTTCTGGTGACCATGGACGTCTACTCACTGTACACCAACATACCCCACCATGACGGAATAGCGGCTATGGTTTCTGAATATGTAAAATCTGACTCATCAACTAGTGTAAGTGGCGAAGTACTGTTTACACTTCTTGAACTTGTACTAAATTATAACCAGCTTGAGTTCTATGACAAGCATTTCCTTCAGGTCAGTGGCACTGCAATGGGCACGAAAATGGCCCCAAAATTCGCGAGCACCTTTATAGCTTCACTTGAAATCCCATTCATTGAGGGACGCACCTTGAAACCTTTCTACTACAGAAGATACTTAGACGATATTTTTATGATATGGAACCATGATGAGGGAAGTCTTTTCCGCTTCATAGAGGATTTTAACAAGCGCCACCCGTCAAATTCACTCAAAACTAGTATTAACTTCTTTATTAGCATTAACTTCTTAAACCAGCATTAACTTCTTAATTCATTCAAAACTAGCATTAACTTCTTGGACGTCACTGTCACGGTCAAAATTGACCGCTTGTCAACAAACCTTTACAAAAAGCCTACAGACCGTCAAATGTACCTACATTTCAACAGCAGCCACCCAAAGCATTGCAAAACGGGTATTCCATATTATCAGGCCTACCGGTACCGAAGAATATGCACCGATATGCAGGAATTTGACAGACACGCAGAACACCTAAAGCATTTCTTATTGAAACAAAATTATCCGGAAGACATTATTGACGATGCCATACTACGTGCTCGCAACGTGAACAGGAATGATATAATTAAGAAACCAAGCAGAGTATCTAAAACGACTTCCCAAACGAACCTTGTACTAACTTACTCCTCATCAGCGCCACGAATCAACAACATACTTTCTCGCCATTTCAACATAATCAGGCAAAGCAAACGACTAACTTCTATTTTCGCGAAGCCATCTCAGGTGGTGTACCGCAGGGATAAAAATATGAAGGACATTCTTGTCAAAGCAAAAACAAACACCTCCAAAATTCACTCAGGGTGCCATCCGTGCGAAAAAGCTCGATGCAAGGTATGGCAACAGATGGTCACAACACGTGAATCCAAAGTGAACTTCTCCGATTTCAAATTCTGCCTAACTGAAAGCCTCAATTGTGACTCCAGTAACGTAATATACATGCTACATTGCAACATCTGCGAACAAGAATATATCGGCCAAACAGACACGCCATTTTGGCTGCGCTTCAATAATCACCCGTACCATGCCACTTCACTGCCGAAGCTACGTTTATCTAGACATCTGCGCCAGCCAAACCACAGTTTTGAAAATATTAGCGTAACTCTTTTGCAGTCCGGTTTCTCAAACAGGCGCGAGCGTGAACAGCGTGAGGCATATTTTATTTTCAAATTTCGAACATTAGTAGCCGGCATCAACGAGGACCGCGGAAGACTCTCCTGCCCTCGTGAAGTAAGCCAGGAGAAAATTGGTGACAAAAATATATAGCTGGAGACCATGCTTGTTTTTTCTGACTGACTCGTACGTGTACATTGTCCTTTCTTGTTTTTTTTTCTTTTTTCTTTTTTTCACATGCACATACAAAGTGTTTTCTTCGCCTACCACTTGATGACCATTGAAGGGAAACAGACGAAGATAAAAGGTAAAGAGCCGACTGACCCATTAAGGGGAAACCCTTTCCTTATGCACGCCGTCACGGACCCCTCCTGCTACCGCGGCAACAATCTTGGGTGGCCCGACACACGTAGCGAACTGACCAGCACGGGATAAGAACCAGATGTGGAGGTACACGGACATTTGGTTTCGTTCTTAGTGTTGACAGTGGTTCTTCCTCTTTTTTACTTTCTTTTTTTTCTTTTTTTCCCTTTTTCTTTTCGTCTTTTGTTCTCTTTTTTTCTTTTTTCTTTCTTTTTTTAGTCCTCTCACTCTCGCAAGCATTTTTCAAGGTGAGAGGGACACGGCAGCAACGAAGTTTGGAAGTTCATGTTAGTATAACTCATCCCCTGATGAAGGGAGGACCCCTCCCGAAACTGTTGGGAAATAAATATATTTATCCTTGTTGACAACGCTCCCGTTGTGCCATATCCCATACCTTCACGAAGACTAACTGGCCCATTGAATTATTACTCCCACTATATATATATATATATATATATATATACACACACACACACACACACACACACACACACACACACACACAATGACATGAAGGAGTGTCCCGGTTGTAGAAAACAAGAAAAAGAATTGTTGTTTCTCTCAAAGTCTGTAACGAGATGGCTTCATGCCTCTCGAAGCCCTGATGGGATGCCTTCCTAGTTGTTCTTGGCTGGTACTGCCATCTAGTGATGCGGTGTTCCTGGTTGTGCTTCATCTCCTTGCCTTGCACTGTTGCCTGTTTGAGATATGGTGTCGTCTAGAGGTAACACAGCTGCATTCCTTGGGAACAAGAAATCCTCATCATCTGATTTAGGAGGCTTGTGTTCACACTGGATCTTCTTCAAGAAGTTTGCATTGCATGTTATTTTCTTTCTTCCTCTGAATGCAGTGACTTTGCATCCCTGCACCTTAGTTGCAATGTATGGGTCAGGGTCAAAGTGCGGTGAGCGTTTGTTCCATTTGACCTGTTTGCATAGTGCTGAATCTTCTTGTTTAAGCACATGTGGTTTGGTGTGGTGTCTTTTGTCTGTATATGCTTTAAACTTAAGTTTTGCAGTGAGGTCGCTTAGGCGCACTTGCTTGTCGTCAGGTGCTTCAAGCTCTGGTGCAGGTCGTGGTAGGGCTGTCTGCATCTACCTACCAAAAAGAAGCTCATATAGAGACCTCTGTGTTGTGTGCAGAGTTGCTCTGTAGCACACCAGAAAATCATCTATGCCTTTAACCCAATCTTTTCCTTAAACATTTAGTGCTTTGATTGCTTTAGTCAAAATTCTCACGAAGCGTTCTACTTTGTCATTTGCCTCAGGCTAAAGTGGTTTAATTCTGTGGTGTTGGAACCCATACTTTTCAGAAAACAGTCTGAAATCAGTTGAAGTGAAGTGTGGTCCATTATCACTTTTTACTTGGTGAAGTACACCAATTTGTGCAAATGTTCGGCGCAGCACATCAGTTGTTGTGTTCGCATTTGTTGACGGCACAACTTCTACCATGGGGAAGCGAGAGTAATTGTCAAGAAGTAGAAGTAGGTACTTGCCTTTGGAGAATGCCCCAGCAAAATCAATGCTCAGATTTTCCAAGGTCCTCTCGAAAGAGGAGTTGGTTTCACAGGATCACGCTTAGAGCTTAATGTTGAGGACTGGCATGGGACCCAGTCTCGTACCATTTCCTCAACTAATTTGTCCATTTGGGGAAACCAAACACAGGTGCGTATCAGTTGTTTGGTTTTTCCAATGCTAATGTATCCCCTGTGGGCAATCTCCACTGCACGTTGTTGTAAACTGGCTGGTAGTACTAGTTTTCTGCACCGAAGGATGAGACCATCTGGTGACAATGCAAGTTCTGACTAAATGTTCTTGTATGTTTTCTCCACATATTCACTCCACAAGGCAGGCCTCGTAGTACCTTCGTCTTAGATGGCTTCTCTTAATTGACAATACGTTAAGTCACCATCGGCTGCTTCGATTACTTCTTGTGTTGTCAACGCTTTTGGCACTGTTATTTGGGAGAGGAACAGAAGGCATTCGTCAGGCACCTTGTGTATGTTCTGTAATTGTTATGAGTTATGTTCTGTATTCTGTATTTGACTTGAGCGGATGACGTGACATGTAGTCTGCTAGGTTGACTAGGCCTTTCTGATGTTGCACAGTGAAGCTATAGAGTTGGACTCTAAGACACAAGCGCTCTATTCGAGCAGACAGCTGAGCAGCAGGACTGGCCAGGATGCTGACCAATAGTTTATGGTCAGTGTAAAGCACAAAATGGGTCCCGTACAGGTAGATGTTGAAGTGCTCGATTCCCCACACGAGAGCTAGTGTCTCCTTTTCAATGTGAGAATAGTTGTGCTCTGCACTGGTGAGGGCACGACTTGCATAGGCCACAATTTGAATATCACTACTATCTGCTTTAGCCAGAATGGCTCCTAGACCCTCTGGGCCCACATCAACGGTGAGATAAGTTGTGTTCTTGCTGTTAAAATAGGCCAGAGCACGGCTACCTGTGAGGGCCTTCTATAGCTTGTCGGTAGCTGTTTCGTGTGCATCTGTCCATTTTCATTCGACATCTTTTCTTGTGAGCTTGCGAAGAGGTGCTGTTAAGTTTGCCAGGTTAGGTATGAATCAACCGCAGTATGTAGTCATGCCCAGGAGGCTCCTCACTTCTGATGAGTTATTTCGTGATGACATTTCTACCACTGCTTGGACCTTTGTAGGGTTGGGCCTGATGCCAGTTGATGAAAGGATGTGCCCAAAGAATGTCAGTTCAGACTGGGAGAAGCAACATCTCTTAGGTTTGAATATCAGTCCACAGCTATCAAGGCATTGCAGTACCATCTTTAGGCAGTTATTGTGTTTGTTTTCGGTCTTGCCAAATACAAAAATGTTGTCACTAATGTTGATTACTCCTGGGATGTCTGTAATAACGTGTCTAATTGTGTTTTGAAACAGTTCTGCTGCAGCATTGATTCCAAAGTTCAGGTGCTTTTATCGGTATAATCCAACAAGTGTTGTGAAAGTTGGGATGTACCTTGATTCTTCATGTAGCACCAGTTGATGATAGCCATCATTCAGGACAAGTTTTGAAAAGACTGATGCATCAGTCAGGCTACTGACAAGATCTTCTAATGTTGGAGATGCATGCCGTTCTCTTGTTATGGCTTGATTGGCACAATGCATGTCCTCACACAATCGAACGACACCAGGCGAGTGTGGTTAGGGTACCACAACAATCGGAGACACCCATATCGTGCGGCCAGTTGCCTTCTCAATTACTTCAAATTCTTCAAGCCGTTGAATCTCCTTTATGACTGCATCTCGAATGCTGAATGGAATGAGCCTCAGTTTTTGCGCTATCGGAAGGGCACTCTTGTTAATGTGTAGCTTCACTTCAATTCTTTGAAGTTTGCCTAGTCCTTCAAACAATCTGAGATGCTCGTCCTGAATGCTTTGAAGGGATAAAGTACAAAGGCTTCAGCCGATTTGAAGCACAATAAGGGCTCACTCGGTGTGCTTCTGACCAACACTGTGTCTTGGAGCTTGGTGCACTAGTAGGACATTTTGCATGTGCACGTGAATTGGCCATCTAAGAGGAGCTCACTTTTTGATCCAAAGGCAAAGACTTTTGGCAGTGGGCCACTCAAGTTTGGTTTTACTTGGTATAGCATCGTATGTGTCTTGACTGGCGATTTTCACTGTTGCTCGTGTGCCCACGATGAATTCAAGATCGTGATTGTTGAGGGACACTGTTACTCATGGAGCTCTGCCATTGGTTCATTGTATTGCAAAGGCATGGTCGTCCGAATCAGAGTCCGAGCTCTGGTTCACCAATCGGTGTGCAGTGTCTCAGGGTTGTCTCTTTCCCTTGCAGACTGCAGCAAAGTGGTCACGTTTTTTGCTTGCCAGGCTGGTTGTGTTTGCTGTGGGACATGACGACCTGCCGCGTTCGTGGGGCCATGGTCTGCCGCAGTTGAAGCATTTCCTATCTCCCTCTGTGGACGTGCTATGCGATGGTTTGTGTCCTGACGCAGATTTCTAATGTTTCTGCCGGCGTCCAACTTGGTTAACCTCGGTGGTCATTGCCGTTTGCACGTCCTTTAGCTGTCTTGATGTTACTTCGTAACTGCGCTCTTGAGTCAGGAGTTGTTCCAGTGTAACATCGGTTTGGAGTGCGAAACATCGAAGTTTCGTGGACAAAGCGCCCAGCTCGATTTGCGACTTGATTTCCGAGTCGACGTTGAGAAATGAGCAGTATCTTGCCATTGAGCACAGGCACATATAAAAGTTGTCGATGGTCTCGCCATCTTGTTGGGTCAATCTTCGGAAGGTGAAGATTTCGTACTCACGGTTCATTATCGGCATAAAATGATCGTGAAGTCGTTTCTTGACCTGCTTGTACTCGTCTGCCTAGTCGGCGGCTGCTGTAGCGGTGTTGCTGCTGGAGGCTGTTGAGCTCGCTGGAGCAACCGGTGTCTGTGGGGTGTAGACGTTGTATGTTTCCTCGCCGATGTAGTGAAGGGGCAGTGCCTTCTTCTGTGCAGCATTGTTGACCTACAGTGCCACCAGCAGGTTTTTGAAATGGTCTATCATTGCCATCGATCGCCAATGGCCGTTGGTGCTGTTCCCCGGTCCAAAAGCGGGAAAAACGGCAAAGACGGAGAAAGCCCCATGTGGTCTCTCACGCTACTTGCAATGTGTGGCGTCGAGAGTGCGTTTCTTGCGTCGAAACGCGTGCCGTATCCAGGGCATTAGCCTGGGTACATTGCAGTTCGGCTTGCGAACGAAGGGCATGGCCCGAACATCTTCGCCGCGATTTGTTGTGTCTTGACTATTCAGAAATGAAAAAGACCGTGGACATCGCCATGAGCTTCAAAACCACTCTACCTTTATTTTACTTCTCCGTTCTTGGCTTGGCTAGCGCTTGGATTTTAGAATGTCTTAGTTCGGCTACACTAAACTCACATTAACCGTGCTTTCTTACCCTTTGCTGTGCTGTTCAAGACTACAACATCCTTTCCCGCTCACGTTGGCCCTTCTCACTTCTTTCCTTTTTTCACTTCCTTAATCTATGCATGACTCGGCTGTGGTGGTAGAAGCTGAATATTTGTTAGAGGCGATAATGCTTCAGGCATGTGTACTTAGGTGTGCTTTGAAAAAACCAAACTCAGCCCTCCACAAGTGCGTCCTTCATAATCATATCGTGGTTTTGGGGCGTTAAATCCCAACAGTTACCAAGAGCTGCTTGTTACTTACCCACGCTCTGTGGCACATGGCCGCAATATTTTCTGTCTACGACACTGACCTGACTCCGACTCCAAAAAAGCTCCCCTTTTCAAAAGGCACAGCTTCGCTGTTTGATGTTCCAGCTAGGCCCGAAATTATTTTAGCCAGAGCCAGAACACTATTCGCTGCTCAGGAACTGCATTCAGGTATAATAAACCTGCTATATACTTCTTGAGCTTTTTTGCATGCCGCCTGGGGCTCGAAAAGCAAGAAGGAAGATCAGTAAGACTCATTTGGGAACAGCAAGAGTGCAAGGCTCTGGCATGCTTCATTCTCCTCCTCTCCCTTTTCCTCACATTCACATTTCTGTTTTTTTTTTTTGCCATCCATTTGCTGTACTATGTTATACATAGCTATCCTATGCTCCAAACTGCCCCCCTCCCCCACTTTCCTTATCAGCTGCTTGTAGGTGTAAGTGTGTATTCCCATCAATAAGGCATTTACATGATTCCTCGCATTCCTTGAGCACGCACCAGCCAGATTTCTTGAAAACAGTTTTTCCGAGCAACAAAAATCTTGAACAGCCTCGCCATCAAAAATAAACACAGGTGGAACAAGATAACAGTGTAACGCAAAGGAAATAATTCTGTGCAGTGTTCTGTTCTGCCTGCAGACTTGAATATTGCATCTTTATCTGTGAGTAATCTTAAACATAGTTTACGGCATGAGTTCTACTTTAAGTTGGAGGTTTCTTTTTAAGCTTTTCGTTCAAAAACTTATGAGAAGTGAATAGAGGCAGATTAGGTGCATTATCATTTGCCGAAATTGTTAAAACTTTTAATGTACACATTCGAAAGTGAATTCTTAATTGCAGTCTTGCTAAAAGAGTACTCCATGGTGATTATTCGTATGCAGTGCACTTAACTTATCTTTGATTATCTAGACCTATAATATACCTATTTCTGCGGATGTAAATACTGACACACAGAGCAGGTGGACGATACGGCTGTTAATTTGATTCTGCTCATCCAAAGCTACTCCTTAAAGTCAAAGCTGCCATTTCAAATGAAAATCAAGCAATGTGTCTGTGGAATTTCATTTTAGTCAGCCTAGCAATATGAGCAAGCAGCAGCTCGTAAAGTATTAAGTGCCATGCAGTGTGACCTGATGTCTAAGTGGCATGTCGTGCTGTACCTGTGACCGCGGTTTTCAAGCACCATAGTGTACAGAGACATTGCTCAGGGTCAATGCGAATCTTCTTGCATTTGGTAGGTGGCTGAAATGGCATTCATGAGTATGCACATTAGAAAAAAAACACAACCTTATCGCAAGCTGCTTGGTTCATATTACAATGCCTCTAGCACAAGCACAAAGAAACGAAGTGAGAGAAAAAGACGGGGAACAGCGCAGACTTTGCACTGCGCACTTGGAAGTCTGCACTTTTTACTGTCCATTTTGGCTTCCTTGCTTTGGACTTGCTCTGTAAGCTGCCCGTTCAACCGTGTATTTCCCATTTTTTTGTGTGCATCTTGATTATTATACGATCTTCTTGCCTTTCTTTCAGTACATTTGTGAAAACCACTTCCAAAGGGTGTCCAACAGGAGCATGTTTACCGGCCTCAAGGCAATAAACCATTTTGGAAGGCCTGACATGTCTGCCTTCCTGAAGTTTGTGCAGCAACAGCACTCCTACGTAAGCTATCTCATGTTTCTTTTCACTTTACATGATAGCTTTGTAATACTTTCTTGACATTGTTAACTACTGCACTGTTGTTGGTAAATAAATGGTGATCTCTTTGATTCAGTACTGTTATTTCTTTATCAAGTGTGCTAAAAAAGAAATAGGTAGGGTGTTCGGGCAGATAGCATACCTTTTTGTATATCAATTAAATCTCCTGGGGAGTCGGTCACATAAACTTAAAGCACATACTTTAAATTTAGGAATAAGAAAACTGTCATCTATATTGACTTCGTAGGCTTTCTAGAGATGATAAACTTTCAGCAATGTTATCAATGTGCCAGTCTTTTAATAACATTTGTAGAATATTTTCATTGACCCCCTGCAAAAGGAGAGTTTCATTGGCTGTGAAGGCGGCAATGCTCATTAGTAATGAAATAGTAGTTTCAGCTTCTTAAAATGCTTTCAAAAATCACTATGAGTCATGAGACTGTCGTGGGCACTAAGAGAGGGCGCCAAGTGCACGGCGTCACGAGTCATGTGGACAGCAGTTAGTAGGACGGTGCGCAAAGGACCAGGGTCTGCGGTGTGGAAATAATGTAGTCTGCAAGCCTGCGTGCTTACAGCTGACAGGTTATTAAACAATTGTATTTCCCTCCGACTTGCACTTCATCTTTGGTCACAACGTGGTGTCAGAAGTGGGATATGTAGAATCTACAACAATGCAGTGAAGAAAGCAGGCCACCGTTCAAGTAAGCCTAAGAAACGCCGGCATCGCAACATGGAACTTCGAAGCTCACCATACTCATGGCATCGCCTACAGGGCCCACAGCGCAGCCTGCAACCCCACTCAACTCATTCGTTGTTAAACTGCTGGAAAAGCTCGGCATTTAGTGGCCCATAGAGTGGAAGCAGTGGTTTACACAATGAAAGCAGTACCGTGTTATCTCAGGTTTTAAGAAACAAGACGAGGAAACTCAGGTAAACACACTCATCTATGCGGTGGGCTGTGAAGCATAGGATCTCCTGTCATTACTGAAACTTTCGGATGCTCAGAAACTCAACTACAATGCGGTAACATGAGCCTTCGTGAAACATTTCGTGCCGCGCATGAACATGAGATATGAGTGGGCAAAAACAGCCAGAAGCAAGAAGCGTATGAGTCAGTCGACGTGTTCATAACCGAACTCTACAGACTAACTGAAACCTTCAAGTGATCTGAAAGGAGAATTGATCCAGAATAGGCTCGCGTCAATCTCACAGACTCGCAAGTAAGCAAAAAGCTGCAACTTAACGCCGAGCTGACCCTAGAAGCTGCCGTCACCGCTGCACGCAACTCAGAAACAATCCAGCAGGCACAAAAGGACCTATGACCACAGCAACAGGCGCCTCCAGCTATAGACGCTATGCGTGGATTTTCAAAGAACAAAGGAAAGCCAAACCTGCGCTCTCAGAAAACACAGTGCGACCAAAATGGGCCGACGTTCAAGTGGTGTGGCTCCACAATGCACCCTATGTGCCCTGCGAACAGGGAAATACGCAGTGCCTGCGGCAAAAAGAGACACTTTGTTGCCGTGTGCTTATCTGCCTCCTGAAAGAGTAAAAAGAACGCCCACCAAGCCGTTTTGGAAGAATTTTACTTGGATCAACTCACTGACGAACAGGACTCTGGGCCTTGGAGGGCAGATATTACAGTAAATGGCTCGCCAACAAAGTTTAAAGTAGACACCGGTGCAGATGTAACCGCTATATCTATAAGTCTATACAACAAACAAGCCGTGGCCAACCTGAAGGAGGCCAAGAATCAACTGCTGAGACTAGGTCAGACCAAAATCGCAACAGTAGGACTTTTTTGGGCGACCCGGCGCTGGAACAGCCGTGTGTGCCAGAAAGATGCCTACATGATTGACAAGTTACATGATGCACTTCTCGGATAGCCAGCAATCGAAACATTAGATATCCTTCCCTCGAGGTCACAGTGCCAACAGGCAAGGTCAGTGACCCAGCTAACATTCTCTGCCAATACCCCCACCTGACAACAGACCTGGGCTTTCTCAAGACAGAATACAGAATAATAGTACTCCCCGATGCCAAGTCCAGTGCTATTACGTATCCACGGCGAGTAACCCTGCTCATGCTGACCATTGTCGAGCATGAGTTGGAGCGAATGGAGAAACTTGGCGTCATCAGAAGAGTCAACGAGGCCACAGAGTGGTGCGCACTTATGGTAGTCGCCAAAAAGAGCAGAGGTGAGCTTCGAATCGGCGTCGACTTTGGAGGGTTAAATGGATGCAAACAACTTTATTGAAAGTCCAGTGATGTTTACAACCCGTGATCACGTCTCCTATGAGGGGGCTTCAAGGCCTTGCCACGTTGCCGCCTCTCGAGCCCGCTGGGCGGCCCAATCTTGTGTCTTGATGTTGAAGCTCCGACTGGAGATCAGAAACTATCGGCTCAAGTTACCTGACAAATTGCAAGTAGCACTCGGGTATCATTGCGGGGAAAATGTGCCGCAATCACACTAGACTGAAGAAGAGGTCTGTCTGCAGCCATCGCCAGATGACTGCCTGGCATCAATTCAGCTTAGGGTGAGGTGAGGGCCATATCCACCTGCTTAACTGGTAGTGCTTGGTTATGTCGTTATACCTCACTAAGCATTCCTACATGTTTGAACTAGGAGGTCCGAACTCGACGAGGCGGTCTTAGACTCTGCACGGCGAGTCGTTTCTCGCGCATGGCGGTGTGCCACCTCATTTGAATTTGGGGAGCCCTCCTCGGCAGGGGTGGTGACATGTGCTGGGAATCACAGAATCACGGTGCTACTGAATCGCTGTCAACCAGCCTTCTTCAGAATCTGTAGAGCTTTAGGAGAAATGCGTCAGCGCACGTAGTTACGAACTGCGGATTGCGAGTCGCTAAGAACTACCTTGCAGATGGGTTCGGTGAGCGCAATCGCAACCTCTTCCGCGGTGTCTGGATACTTTGTACTGATACTATACGTGGGGGTAAGCCGGGAGTTATTATTTAAGACAACTGCTTTGAACTAAAACCTGTATACTTCGTAAAAGTACCACCATCTGCTCTCCCCCTCGCCGCCTCCTCTCCAGCACGTTGCTTTTTTTTTTGCTAGTGACAGTGGCGCCCCTTGTAAGGCGCGATGAGCTTGCAGTTTGCTTTTGAGCCAGTGGCACCCCGCCGCTACTACATTAGTTACAGCCGCTCCTGTATAGCCGTGGACTTGCCTCGCAGACGGCTTTGTGTAATGATTCTTCTGCGTTGATTTTCTCAGAAAGACTGGGTGCGTTCACCATCAATATTACGGCAGAAAAGCTGATGCAAATAATGCGCAAGTTGTAGCGAATTCTATGTCATTTAAACTTCTTTTCGCAGCGTAGTGTTTCTTTGTGTATCTGGCGCTGATATACATAACCGGGTTTATTGAGAACAGGTTGAAATTACATTAAGTAAACTCGGCACGCTCATTATTGAACCGGTAAGAAATATTTAAATCGTGGCTGTGGTGGCATAAGCCATGCCATTTAGGAAGAAATAGTTCCCGTGTGCACAAACTATCTCGATATTTTATAACTGCAGCAATGTCAACAATTTCCTTGAAAGTGCTCGCTCAGAACTTCGTGACGTTTCACATGCTACCTCTCCTCTGCCTGTCTAATGACTTGTGCACGCAGTATGCCGTTCTGAGATGTCTTTTGCAATGATTGCAGTTTGCAATCATTGTCTTGAGGCTTTACATATCTTCATGGGCGATGCAGATAATGTAGGTGATAAAGGTCGTTTTTGCACACGGAAACTACTTCGAATCGCTGGACTACCAGGACGGTGCTGTGATGTAGAGGTCGAAAAGCGCCGTCGCGTCATCACTGTCGAAATTACCACTCACCCATTTCTAGCGATGTATTCCCTGAACTCAACGCACAGTATCACCTCAAAGCAATGAAAAAGCTCGACACATCGTCATATGTATTTCAACAAAGCATTTTTTTTTTTGCAAGTGCCAGCGGTTCATTTCATAAGGAGCACAGGCAACGAGCACGCTGTTGCAGACACAGGCTGTGCTTCAGGACAGCCGCAATAATCATAAAGCTTGAATCATTAAAGATTTTTGAGAAAATTTTTTTACAGCGTCCTGCATTTTGCATGCGGTGAACAAGCAACACATTGGCGCTTTGGCGCATCCAACATGGTGCCGAGTAGCGAAAACTGGTTCTGCGCCGCATCCACACGAAAAGACAAGAAGCTCTGGTGGGAGAGGAGGAACGGGGGCAGATGAAAACAAGGCTGTACTTTTCCGAAGGTACAGAGGTTTTACCGTGAACCGCTGTTTGTGTGTGCATTCTACCATGTCCACGAAGCGTAGAGTCTTCTACCCACTGAAGAAGTGCAGCAGTACCTTAGCACAAGCCTGGCGTCAACCCCCGTTATGTTCCGGGTGCATATTTCCAGGAAGATGGGCAATGATCAGCGTGTTGCTGATGTTTCGAATGTCCTCTTTCTGACGTTGTTCAGCGTGAAAATTCAGGCCGAGCTTCTCCAGCGATGTACTGACCCGCGGCTGTCAGGGACATACGTTCGTGTTGCGAGACTCTTTGCGCATCCACCATTTTTTCAGGAGTGTTGTATACCCCCAATTATATGCAGACGAGTGGTGCTCGTGGGTTCCGGTAGACCAAGGGCGATCTTGTAGATTCTGGGTGTAAAAGTGTTAAGTTTCTCCCTTTGGGTGACAGTTCAGTCGTGGAAGACGACCGCATAAGTGATGTGACTGATTGCAAACGAGTATATAGGGCACATGATGCTGTCCTCCTTTATTCCTGTGCGCTTGTTTTTGTAATTCGCTTGATCAGGCGGTTAGCTGCTGTAACCTTGCCCTCAATTTTTCGGATAGTTTCGCTGTTTGATCTGTTGGCAGCTGTGTACATGCCGAGGATGCGTATTTTTGGAACTTGGGGAAGGCATGAGACGTTTTGGGTAAACAACTGTATATTTTCACATTGCAGTTTCACCAATTGGCTTGCACCGGCGGCACAGGCGGTAGGTGTGCAGCTGTGATTTCAGCAGAGAGATTTGGAGGCCCGTGTCTCGGAGATCGGCCTCTACTGCACATACTGTTGCTTGTAAGGTGCGTTCTATTTGTACGTCGCTTCCTTTATTGACCCACAAGGTGATGTCGTCTGCATACAAGGCATGGTGGAGGCCGTAAATCTCGCCAAGGCAGACCGGGAGACCCATTATCACAAGGTTGTAAAAGAGCGGGGATATTACTGACCCTTCGGGAGTGCCGCTGCTTCCTAAGGTATGTTCGTCGGATCTCATGCTGTCCACTGTGAGAGGGTGACCGTTCGACATGAAAGGAAGTTGCTGATGTAGTTGTAGCTTCTCTGGCCCAGCATGAGCTTATTTGGCTCAGAATTGCTGCATGTGCTACATTGTCGAACGCTTTTCCTAGATGCAGGTCGAGGATGGCTCGTGTGTTGCTAATTGGATCGTTGATGATTTGGTGGTAGAGCTGGAGCTTGACGTCTTGTGTGGAGAGGTGTGATGGAAAGCTTACCATAGTGGGCGGGTAGGCTCCCGTGTCTTCTAGGTGGTTGTTGATATGGGCTTTATCACCTTGCCAACACAGCATGTGAGCGAAACTGGCTTCAGGTTATCGAAACTAGACGCCTTTCCTGACTTCGGTATAAGAACAGCCTCAGAGCGTTTTCATGCTTCTGGGATGCGACCCTTTCACCAGCATTTGTTGATGTATGCTGCAAGAGTGGTGATCAAGACATCATCGAGGTTTCGTAGAGTCTTGTTTGAAACCTTGTGGGGGCCAGGTGCTGATTTTTCATTAAGCTGGTAGAGCGCTGCGCGGATCTCTGATTCATGGAAATCTATAACGAGCGTCGCATTTGGCTCACCAGAGTAACCGCTGTGTTGAACTTCAGGTTGTCGTAGAAAGTACTTGTCTAGCAGGCGTGTTATGATCTGCTGATCACTCTAGATAGTCCGTTCTCTGTGGAAAAAGTGCTGCAAGTTGGCACACTGGGCTGACTTGCTGTGCGTTTATCCCAAGAGGTGACGGAAGAGACGCTACATGCTTCCATTGTGCAGCTGCTCGTCGTCTCCGTTGCAGATGTCGTACCACTTCTGGTGGCTTAAGTTCCGGCAATGCTCTTCAAGCTGACAATTGAGCTGTGGGATGTTCTTACGAAGCCTGCGATTGTGTCATTGCGTCGTCCATCTTGCGTGTAGTGATGTCTTAGCTTCCCAGAGGTGGGCTAGTCCGCTGTCGATTTTCTCAACCTGGACTTCGAGTGTGACCGTCTTTGTCGCTCTGCTCACATCGTCATTGAGGGTTTATATACATGCCTCGGTGCCATCGATCGCCTCCTCATCTCTCTGTTCGGCTCACTGCTTCTGGAATTTGTCCTAGTTCGTTCATTTGAATTGCTTGTGGGGATGAGGTGTACCCGCCTGAGGAATTTGGGTTTCTATAATCATATGGTCACTACCGAGATCTTCAAAAGTATCCCACTACTTCGCTGAAGGGATGTTCCGGACCGCCGTCAGGTCCAGCGTCGTATCCCGTGCTGTTGACGGGCCCATGCGGGTCGGCCCCATATGATCAATAATAAACGATAGCTCTGCGTCAAGCAAGTCCTGCCAGCGGCGTCGGCCTGTGGCTGTGGTGTAGCCATAGTCGCAGCCTTTGTTCGGGGTATTAAAATCTTCCCCACCATAAACGGGCGTGCACCCACCAAGGCTGGTGCCCCCCGAAACAGGGAGGGGAAACGGCTGGGGGAGTGAGCCAGGTTGCTGTAAACGTTGTGGAAAAATACACTGTGCTTGTGTGTCCTATTTAGAAGGATCTCTATGAGCATATGCTCTGCTTGTGTACCGCGAGTAATGTGTTCTTGAATTACAATGTCTTTCCACATTAAAATTGCGATTTTTCGATCAACGGGAATCGGTGAGGCGTATGCATTAAAACATGAAAGGTTCGGTATGGTACCTATAGTGTCTTCTATCATTATGATGCGAGGCTTGGGTTGGGCGTGTCATACATATTGTGGCAACAGTTGTTGCTTCCTAGTGAAGGCCTGACAGTTTCACTGCCACACCACGAGCTCGTTAGTGGGGCTGGCCATCGTGGTGTTGTGCATGTGCACTATCTGATAAGGGCTATTGTGAATAGCGGTACGGCCCACAGTCGGCGTCACTGACGGACCTTGGCAAAGGCCTATGTGAGTCTCGATTCTGTCAGTCTGAGATTCTACCATGTTTGTGCGCCTAGTGAGGTTATTAACCGCAATGCTGATGTTGCGGATTGCACTTTGTCAGCGAGCAGTTTCCTCATTTCTTCTTGTTTTTCCACCATTGAATTATTGTTGCTTGTTCTATGTGCACATTTTTTCTGTGGCTTCGACATTGTCGTGCTGTTCAGATTCAGAGCGGGTTGTCGCTCGTTTTTTTGTGGGCGACGCTTCACCATCGTTAACATTCGCAACAGGAGTTTCGACTGAAATAGGCTTAGGCATAAGTGATTTCGTCATCGACTGCTTAATATCGCAGATTTCTGGTGTCAACTGCTGCACTACCGTGCATAAGTGGGCGCTTTCGCACTGTACTGCTTCTCATGGCCCATCTCTAGAGTCCCTCTTATTGTGAAGTTCTGAGGCAGTAGCTCCTTGAGCCCCACGTCTCCGCGTGCCCTTGACTGCATCTGCGAAGCTCACCTTTTCCAGTAGATCCGTGTCCTGATAACCGGCTTGCTTCGAACGTCGTGA
This sequence comes from Rhipicephalus annulatus, assembly GCA_013436015.1. Lineage (NCBI taxonomy): Eukaryota > Metazoa > Arthropoda > Arachnida > Ixodida > Ixodidae > Rhipicephalus > Rhipicephalus annulatus. The sequence continues at coordinate 63,783 of WOVY01001132.1, read as the reverse complement.
CCTCAAGCGACCATGGCTCGGTCTGGGAGGTCTGCTTCGGGACCGGTTCCGAGACCGGCTCTGCTGGTCAGATAGAGGGCCCGTTGACCACGCCCGGCTTTGAGAGCGGGAGCTGGAACAAGAAGGCGGTGCGGACTGTTCGTCAGTTCTGCTGCTGCAGCTCGAGGGTGGCCTCCGCCGTGGCCCTTCGTTGGTCACGGCGTCGTTTTTTGACAAGATATTCGGCCTTGAATGGAGCCTTGCAAGTTTCATCCGCAGTGGGATATGCCCCCCGCAGAGGCGATACCTTGGCGAGCAATTGTGATTGGAGTCTGGGTTCGAAGCTCCGTAACCTCTACAGACACGGTCTTTGGGGTTTGGCCAGATGTCCATGCTATGAACGATACGCCCGCACTGGTGGCACACGTAGATCTGCTTTCTGTACAAGGTGCACCTCAGCATGGCGCACCCCCGTAGTACACCCTCGTTGGGACCCGGCCGCCGTCAAAAGCGATGATGACCGACGTGGTATTGCTCAGTGTTTTGGCCGCCAAGGTGGTCGGGTTGCTCTTGTTGACGATATTGAAGTCAATCGTTTTGGCGTCTTCATCGAGGGGAACACCTCATACGACTCCCTTGACTGTGTAGTCGGGCGCAGTATCGTAAGTGCGTACCTCGAGCTCGTGTTCGACGAGCTTAAAGCTGGCGAATTGGCGGTAGCGTTTCGCATTAGATGAGCGAGGTGTGCTCACAACGATATTGTTCTGCTGTTCGTTTAGACATATGATATTTTCCCTGATGCTTGGGCAGATATACTTGCAGCCTTGTATAGGGCAGAGACGAGGCGGACGACTCCGACGGTTGCAACGTTCAGGCCGCCCCGTGGCCTGAACGTTCGGAGATCATTGTCATAGGATGGGACAATGGCCCTCAGTTTGCTTCGGCACAGTTCAAAGCATTTGTCAACCAGTGGGGATCAAGTTACATAACCAGCAGCTCCTACTTCCCTCAGAGTAACAGCGCAGCAGAAAGAACAGTTTAGACTGCTGAACAGCTGATCATGTAATGGCCAAACATCCACAAGGCTGCTCGCGTGCACAGAAACTCCAAGGAAAGAAAGATTTACACCAGCAGAACTCCTCATGGGAAGGCCCCCTACGAAAAGACGTGCTAATCCCGGTGAAGCACCGTAGAATAATACTGATTGTTGGCCTAGTTGGTATTTACTTAATGGCATGATTTGGCCGCAAAAGAGACACATACAAGAAAAGGAACACTCAAACGACAAGCACAGGCGGCACTTCCAACTAAAGCAGACTGGGTGCAGACCCAGACTTAAGTACGAAAATATAGACATGCGCAGTCTTCATACAGCCCTACGCTATCCAACAATCAAACAATCTTGTCTCCGAAGCATACAACGTCACCGACGGTTCACTGATACACCTTTCACCTTTCTTTTTAATGTAATAGGCTTCCATCATCTCACGCGCAGTTTTGTACCTGCTTCTACCCAGAATCTTAAACTCATTAAAACGTGGTACACACCCACAGGCTTTACAGTGCATAGGCAAATGCGCCAAGCCATCGTTCATTAAATTTGCAAAAGGCGTTGGTATGAGATTCCCATCGTGCAAAAGGCGTTGTTTATGAGATTCCCTTTTCTTGTGGCAACTCGTACATCGGGATTACCGGGCGCTGCATCAATGAACGAGTTAGGGAGCACGAATTAAATTTAATGAACGATGGCTTGGCGCATTTGCCTATGCACTGTAAAGCCTGTGGGTGTGTACCACGTTTTAATGAGTTTAAGATTCTGGGTAGAAGCAGGTACAAAACTGCGCGTGAGATGATGGAAGCCTATTACATTAAAAAGAAAGGTGAAAGGTGTATCAGTGAACCGTCGGTGACGTTGTATGCTTCGGAGACAAGATTGTTTGATTGTTGGATAGCGTAGGGCTGTATGAAGACTGCGCATGTCTATATTTTCGTACTTAAGTCTGGGTCTGCACCCAGTCTGCTTTAGTTGGAAGTGCCGCCTGTGCTTGTCGTTTGAGTGTTCCTTTTCTTGTATGTGTCTCTTTTGCGGCCAAATCATGCCATTAAGCACCGTAGAATATCGAAAATGAGACAAAGCCTACAAGGCCAAACAGGGCCAACAGTATAACCAGAGACACAGGACCTTAACAAGAAATCCCATTCAACCGCAAACAGCTGTCCACATTTTGTCTGGTGCTCCAACAACAAGGACTGTCATCGGTCTGGCTCACATGCCTCGCTCATGCATCGTGAGCACAGCTGGTGGAGGTCTCACAAGACATACTAGCAAGCACCTGCATACAACCAGTGGCGACGACAAAAAGTAGGCGAACAGCTGAAGCGTCAAGTAAGCTCAACTAGTGATGAGCAGGAGGGCTACTTCAAACAAGAGGAGGTGGTCGTGGGCGCTACGAGAGGGTGCCAAGTGTACGGCATCACGAGTCATGTGGACAGTAATTGGCAGGACTTTGTGCGAGGGGACCAGGGTCTGCAGCGTGGAAATAATGTATTCTGCGAACCTGTGTGCTCACAAGTCACAGCTTATTAAACAATTGTGATATTTCATTCCTACGTGCACTCCGTTCCATGGTCATGACAGAGACTGTTTAAGTACCGAAGAAAGTTAGGCAAGTTGGCGAGGGTTCAGTCAGACCGCACGATTTCATGGGACATGAAAAGATAATAAAACAGCCCCCATGTAAGAAAAAGAACATTGAACTCTATTGGTACTTTTATTATGCTGGCTGTGCAGCAATGAGCGCTTCACAGCCTAGGTTAATAAGCTAGCTTCACGAACTGTGCTTAACAAACCAGCTACCCGTTAAAGGCATTAAATTTTTTATGCAGTAGATTTTTGTATGGTGTACTTGTTGGTCGTGTTTTCCTGCTATTCGTAGAATTTTTCCAGCTTTTCTGGGAGATGTAGCAGGAACAAGTTCTCCTCTAAGCGAGTAAATTTCTACTTTCAAGCTGACTTCAAAATTGGACGTTATCACTTCTGAAGAAAAGGATTAGGAAGTCTTTGAAGAACCTCAGCGTGGTTGTACTTCTCCCTCAAGATCAGAACCTTATTAATCATCAAAAGAGCACGGCTGCACATACAGGCACTGCTTTACAACAGTATCATCGTCTTATAAAGCGGCAGTAGTACTGAAAGTGCACAGCACCCTTTGTGCGACCAGAATGCCCAGAGGGCATCGTTGTCTATGGTGCACAATTCTTAAAGGCTTGGATGCTGACACGAAAGTCACAGGTTCTATTCTTTTCATGGCGGTCACACCTCGATGTAGAGGGAACGCTGTATGGCTGTGTAATTCCCAATGAACATAGAAAGGTAGGCTAGTTCGGTAATTATATTCTTTCAGAGAACTGGGAGCACAAGAGTGCACGGCAGACGAAGGAAGAACCATGCAAACGTGATCGCTCACTAACAACTGGCTCATTTTCACATTAGAAAGGCACATTTGCAAATGCATGTGTCAAAAAATAATATAATCAAAGCAACGAGTAGCATGTGAAATGTTTATTTGGGGCGCTTGTCTATCAATATTTTTGTAGTTACACTCACTGTCATGTAGTGACAATGATGGATGGCTAATACACTGATCTGCATTCCTGGAAGTGTGACACGCTTCAGAAATTTCGCCCAGTTTTAAAAGGGTGCTAGAGCAGAATACTTGTATTTTTTCAAACAGTGGTTGGCTTTTGTATGCGAATCGCATTAAGACGACACTTGTTTCACCAGTACCTACCCAGCGACAGCAGTCTTCTGCCTTCGACAGGAGCGGCAAATGCTCGGCTATTTTACCTGCGGCTGTGGGTGGTTGACGTGCAGCCCAGGTGCCTTTACGGAACTTTGTGGAACCATTTTAGAGGTTTGAAACCATAAGCACCAAGTTGGCGTGCTCCTCTGCCCTGCGGACAAAGCGTTATTTTCGTGTTGGCACTGGGAAACCAATATAGTATTTGGTATATTCCAAGCGCACTCTCAACCCTATAGCCACCGCTGCGATATCTTGAAAGGACCACGAGTTCAAATACCAAAGGGTAGTATATATATTGCAGGCATCTATCATGCGCTTTGTCCTCATCTGGACAGCAGTCAATCATAATCACCTGTTCTAGCTGACAGTTATCATCGTTTTTGAACTTGTGCTTCATCTTCAACTTCGCTGTGCTTGTTCTCTCCCGAGTTCATGGCCAATAAACCTCATTACAATCGAGTCGTCATACGTGATGGAGGTAGATTGACGATTCCCAGTCCTCTTCTTACAACGCCTACTCGCTGGAGCTCTGTTCAGGCTGCCGTTTGCACCCTTAGTCCACCAATATGTCTCAGAGTGAGTGTGCGGGACGTCCTTTCGGCTCCCATCTCTGCACCGCTAGCCCCTTCTCTTTACATCTTTAACCACCAGCACGACCCTCCGATCTTCGCTGGTCTCCGCGGCGAAGATGGTGAGGACTGGCTTGATAGCTATGAGCGAGTAAGCGGAATAATCACTGGGACGACTCTAACAAGCTCGCCGAGTCTCACTTTATCTCAGGTTGTTGCCAAGACATGATTATTCAACCATGAGATTGAATTCACCGACTGGCTTGCCTTCAAGCAGCAGCGTCGCCAAGTATAGGGCACACCTGCCATTCAATCCGCTCTCGCGAAGAGGACCCTAAATATTCGCCAACAACATCCCGGTGAGTCGTACACATCATACATCGAGTTTGTCCTTGCTCTCTGCCGGCGCGTCAAATCTTCATGTCCGAGCCAGACGAACTGCGTCACATCCTGAAGGGCATCGGAAGTATTGCCTCCAATGCCCTTGTTGCCCAGAATCCTTCTAGTGTCGCTGACGTCGTCTCTACCTGTCAGCGTCTCGATGAACTTGATTCTGTTTGCCTGCAGTCGGGCAACAGCGAACACCGTCCAGCAGACCAGAACCTGCGGGACTTGATACGGGAGATAATACGTGAAGAACTCTAATCAATGGGCTTCTCACCACCTTCTACATCTGTCACGCAGCCTTCAGGTATGGCCTTACAGGACATCATAAGAGAGGAACTACCATCATTCACTGGCATTAATCATCTGGACACCAGCGGTCTCCATCTCCGCCCGCATCGACCGAGATGTGGAACACTTACCGTTCAAGCCAACGCAGGTCGCCTTTGCCCTTTCATCCCTCCTCCTCTCCTCTTCGGCCAGCCTCATTTACCACTGACAATCGTTCGGAAAACAGTGATGCAGTTTTCAGAGGAGAAACTGCATGTAACAGTAGCACTGATATTCCTCTAGCACACCCGTTCAACATGGTTTCTGTTATGATGGAAGTAGTTTTTCATAGATATTTTGGTGGACACCGGTGCTACAGTTTCTGTGATCAGATATGACTTGTGCAAACGCCTATAAAAAGTAATGACACCTTATAATGGACCCACTCTAGTCGAAGCCCAGGTGGACACTATTCGCCCTTTTGGTTTTTGTACAGCTCGTGTTTTTATCGATGACATCCTTCATTACATCTAGTTCAGTGGGCTTACCTGGTGCTCTCATCAGCTAATTTTAAAATGGGACTTCCTATCTTCTTCTTCGGCCGTCATATGCTGTGGTGAACGGACTCTGCACCTTACTAATATGGACTCCATGTTCGACGAAGTCGTCTACAAGCCACTATGCCTGTACGATCCCGAAGATCTTGAACTACCGCCACATGACTTCTAAGGACATCGACCATGTTGACGTCTTGGTGTCCTCTTCGTCGACTTGCGTTGCTAAAGGCGTAGCCCTTGCGTCAGCTGTGGTACGCTTTCACCATGGCTCCGCGCTCGTCATTGCTACGAATGTAACATCAGAGAACTTTCTCCTGCCAGAGGGCACTGTAGTAGCCTGTGTTGTAGATGCTGAGCCTGTCGTCCTCAGGCCACTTAAACCTGCCTCTACCAGTGAGTTTTCTACAAGTCAGCCTGGTTCTTCCTTTCCCTTCATAGCACTTATCAGTGATGACTTGACAACTATGCAGATGCAGCAGTTGCTTGCTTTTTTAACGAAACACGCCGATTCTTTTGATGCCTGTTCCTTGACGTTAGGCCGAACTACCACTGCAGCGCATCGCATTCAGACCAAGGGAACATCTATTCTGCATCGCCACTCATGCCGGGTTGCTTCTTCCTGAGAAAAAAATTGTTGAGAAAATGTCACTGACATGCTCCAACGAAAAATAATTCGTCAATCAGCTAGCTCTTGGTCATTCCCTGTTGCTTTGGTACGTAAAAAAGATGGCTCTGTGCACTTTTGCGTCGATGACCAGTCACTTATAGGATCACACGCAAGGACGTATACCCCATGCCACGCATTGACGACGCCCTCGATTCACTGCAAGGTGCCGAATTCTTTTCAAGCCTTGATTTGCCTTAGGGATATTGGTAAATTTTTATGCATGCCGTCGATTTAAAAAAAACGGCATTTGCAACTTCCGATGGCCCATATCAATTCAATGTGATGCCTTTGGGCTCTGCAATGCGCCCGCAAGTTTGAACGCATGATCGCCACCATCCTGCGTGGTCTGAAATAGAAGACATGTCTCTGCTACCTTGTTGTCATTATCATCTTTTCATCAACGTTTTGTCAACACCTGAGGTGCTTGGACGACGTCCTGACATGCCTCGCCGGCGCGTGTCTGCAGCACAACATCAAGAAATGGCGTTTCGCCACCGAATCCATCAAGGTTCTCGGTCATGTCGTAAGCAAGAACGAAATTTGCCCTGACCCCGAAAAGATCACTGCAGTACTTGGCTTCCCACGCCCCACAAGGCCTAAGGATTTGTGAAATTTTCTTGACCTCGCATCCTATTTTCATCGTTTCATACGGAATTTCACTTCAATAGCTTCACCACTTGAAAAGCTACATGTTTCTAATGCACCCTTTGTGGGATCCGAAAATATCAGTCAAAGTTTGACCTATTGAAGGAAGTTCTCACACAAGAGCCTGTACTCTGCCATTATGATGAGACCACCCCGACACTCCTGCATCAACGTCAGCGGTTTGCGGTGTATGTGCTGTTCTCGTCCAATGAAATGACTCTGGACGGTAAATGGTTGTCGCATACACTAGCTGAGTGCTTACTGCTACCAAGAACTATATCATCACTGAGTAGGAGTGCCTCGCTGCGGTGTGGTCCGTACAAGGTCCATCCTTATTTGTACAGCCGTCAATTCGCCATCGTAATGCACCACCACGCCTTATGCTGGCTTTCTACATTGAAGAACTTGTCCGGGCGCTGGGGTAGTTGGATTTTACGCTTACTGGAGTATCAGTTTGAGATTATTTACAAATCTGGCAAAAAACATTAAAACACTGACACCCTTTCTCGTTGCCCACTACCTATAGCTCAATTGCAGCTTAAGGCGCGAAAACGACACGGACGAAGAGAGACAGTACACACACACGGAGCGCCACTTCCAACAAAGATTTATTTCGAAAGAGCACAGAACATATATAGACACCGCGCGCGCCGTCACCGTGCCTTAATGCGCAGCCGCGTTTAAGTAGCGTAACTCCTTTGGCGATAAAGAAATGGAGGCTACGCTAACGCACAGATCACCTAATTCGATTATTCTCTTGGCCTCAATGATTAGTCTTACTGATTTATCAGGGCTTCGGGCGACTACCGCGCAGGCGCTAAAGTTAGGAACGCAATGACAATCCCGGCAGTGAATTGCGAGGTGGCCCTCTCTGCCATTCCTGACGTTGTTATTATGCTGTCTTAGCCTATCATTCAGGCATTGCTCGGTATGGCCTACGTACCATCTACCACACGAACAGGGGAACTCGTAGACCACACCCTTCTGACAAATTACATACTTGTTCTGGTGGTTCACATTGCAGGCCGGAGCTTTCCTGAGAAAGGGGTTAGTCATCTTGCAGAGCCTGGAAGTTTTTTTTTTTTTTTTCTCAGGAAAGCTCCGGCCTGCAATGTGAACCACCAGAACAAGTATGTAATTTGTCAGAAGGGTGTGGTCTACGAGTTCCCCTGTTCGTGTGGTAGATGGTACGTAGGCCATACCGAGCAATGCCTGAATGATAGGCTAAGACAGCATAATAACAACGTCAGGAATGGCAGAGAGGGCCACCTCGCAATTCACTGCCGGGATTGTCATTGCGTTCCTAACTTTAGCGCCTGCGCGGTAGTCGCCCGAAGCCCTGATAAATCAGTAAGACTAATCATTGAGGCCAAGAGAATAATCGAATTAGGTGATCTGTGCGTTAGCGTAGCCTCCATTTCTTTATCGCCAAAGGAGTTACGCTACTTAAACGCGGCTGCGCATTAAGGCACGGTGACGGCGCGCGCGGTGTCTATATATGTTCTGTGCTCTTTCGAAATAAATCTTTGTTGGAAGTGGCGCTCCGTGTGTGTGTACTGTCTCTCTTCGTCCGTGTCGTTTTCGCGCCTTAAGCTGCAATTATGTTAAACCAACAAGCCCAGTCTGCTATTCTCACACCTATAGCTCCGTTCGACACTCCCACTGCCATCTCCAACAACACCACTGCAGACGTGACTCCCAGTTCTGTTGTCTTCCTCGCCTCGCTCTATCAGGTGCCCGTCGACAATGACCAATCCTTAAGTTCTCGCCAGCAGGCTGACCTGTACTGCCAGCGCATTATAGACTACCTTTCAGGAGCTGCGCGTCCACCGAGTGCACGTCTTCGTCGACAACTTGAGCACTTTAAACTTCAGGATGTTGTGCTGTATCGTCACATTTACCATCCTGACTGTCAACGCTGGGTACCTGTTCTGCCACACTCTCTTCGACATTATGTGCCTAACACCTCTCACGACGATTTGACTGCTGGCCATCTCGGCTTTTACAAAACCTACGACTACTTTCAAGGTTGCTTTTATTAGCCTGGCCTTTTTACCACCGTAGCGAGGTACGTGGGTTCATGCTCTCCGTGCCAACTTCGCAAACTTCCAACATCACCTCTTGCCGGTCAATTACAACACCTTTTGAGGTCATTGGTGTCGATCTTTATGGGCCCCTTCGTGTTACTGGCTCTGGAAATAGATGGATAGTCACCGCCGTAGACCAACTGACACGTTACGCCGAGACAACTTCTGTAGTTACTGGTTAAGCATCAGAAGTTGCTGATTTTGTCCTTCAGGCCATAATTCTACCTCATGGTGCTCCTCGCGTACTTCTAAGCGACCGTGGAAAGGTGTTCTAGTCACAGCTTTTAAGTGAAGCTCTACGCATTTCTGGCACTACACACAAGACGGCATCTTCAAACAAACTATCTGACCGAGCGATTTCATCGAACCCTTGCTGACATGATCATCATGCACATTCAACCGCATCACAAAGACTGGGATAAACTTTTACCGCTCCTCACTTTCGCCTACAACACCGCTGTTCAGTGCACAATAAGCTACTCACCGTTTTACCTCGTTTACGAATGTTCATTTACTTTTTTTATCAACGTTTCCTTCTTCACCAACAATAGCCTTCTATTACCGTCTTCTTGTGAAGAATATATTTCTTGCCTTGCCTAGTGCCGCGAGCGTGCGCATATGAACAAGGAAGCTATGTAACAAGCAAGGAAGGTCATCTACGACACCTCTTATTGTGTGGTATCATTCCAACTAGGTGACGAAGTGCTGCTATTGGCACTAATTTGCACACCTGGTCTGTGCGACAAGTTCCAGCCTCGATTAATTTGCCCATATGTAGTTTTAGAGCAGACTTATTCTGTCAATTATCGCGTCACACCTCTTGTCGTGCCAACTGACCTCCGTTACTGCAGCAGCGAAATCGTACATGTTTCCCGCATGAAGCTTTTCACATGACGTTCCTCGTCACCTTGACTACCTGCCCTCAGCTGCCAGGCTGGCCGCCTCCATGTGAGGGGAAGTAGTGTAGGCATCTATTATGCACTTCATCCTCATCTGGACAGCAGTCAATGATCATCAGCTGTTTTGGCTGAAAGTCATCATCGTCTTTGAACGTGCACTTCATCTTCGGGTCCGCTGTGCCTGTTAGCTCCCGAGTTCACGACCAATTGTCATGAGTGGGCAGCCCCTCCTCCCCCTGCCTGCTTATGTCAATTTCGTCTTCTTGATTTTGACTATGATGTCCATAACAGCCATTTCCAAGAACCTACATCGAGGCGGGGGCTGTATTGCTCCCCTTGCAGAAGCTACAGTGAAGATGACGACAAGGCAAACCGTTGACAAAACTGAGCAAGAAGACAGCGCTGCTAATTGTGTGCAGAAAAACCTAATTGCTAATTGTGTGCAGAGGAAGGGGTCGCGGAATGTGGCTCTTAATAGGAAACCGCCAGCAGTCACACGCACTAAGTAGGAGATAAGAATAGTGGACCTGCATGGATGATTACCGAGGCAAAGCCTCGGTAAGCTTATCGAGCGTGGACACTTTACCGTGATCACTGTCCACGCAGGTGTACTCTTGTTACGCTGACGTTACTAAAAACGTCATCTATACTCCAACTCTGAAGTGTCTTCAGCACTGTGAAGGCTACCTTTTGCCAATAAGAAGAACGAGTAGCCCCTCCACATCTGCGCCGCACTGTCTGCTAAGCTAATGCTTTGCTAAGCGTCTCTCTGGCATCTGCGCACACTTGTTCGGTGAGCAGACAGCAGCATCGAAAAAAAAGAACATAGCTGCACACAATGACAATGTTGGCCTTTGCTTGCAGTTTTATTATGCCAGCTTCGTATTCTCTTTTGCACGAAAGTTCCAAACTGATGCTTGTATTTGGTCGAGATTTATGTCTTTGCGTTTCGGCAGCAATGTATTTGTGACCACACTCGGCTACTTTCTGTAACTGCTATCAAATTCTTGGCATGTTAGGCTGTGGTTAAAGAATCAGCTTATCTCACTACTAATGGCAAAGCCAACCTGGTACTTTGTTCTGATCGTGAGATGGCACAAAGTGAATTACACCATTCATTTGTTGCTTTGAGCGATCTGGGTGAGCGCCACGGGAAAGTTCGAATCGAAGCGGGTGCTTGAGTCTGCAAGAGCGCTGCCATTTTGACTTTTAGCCACAAGTACCATTGACTACTTATACAACAATAAAAAAATGCGCCGTGAATCTGATGAAGACTAAACATATTAGTTATTAATGTGCAGCAGCGGCTAAACAAGGGCAAAAGTCTGAACCTTGCCAATTGCAAAACAATGATATCTGGAACTATGTTTTCTTATGCAAGCACAACGCCTGCTTTCACTCCGTAGCTTTGGCAGAGCTGAACCATAGTGGTGAGACATAGAGTTGGTGCGTGTGGCTGCTGGTGGTTTGGAATTGTTTCAGGAGCAACCTTTTCACGACCCCTTTAAAAATATCATTTTCCTTGACACTCTGTTGGTTGCTTACATGATTGCAGAGGTTTACTGTCATATGTAATTGTCACGTCACCATAATTCTTTAGTGACCCGCCACGGTGACCTAGTGGCTAAGGCACTCGGTTGCTGATACACAGGTCATGGAATCGAATTCGTGCTGCATTTATTTTGGAGGCGAAAAAGCTTAAGGCCAGTGTGCTTAGATATAGGTGCACGTTAAAGAGCCCCAGGTGGTCTAAATTTGAGAAGCCGTTCACTACGGCGTCTCTCATAATTGTATGGGTGTTTTGGGACATATAAACACCAGTAATTATTAATAAAATATTAGATATGAAGCAGGTCTTTGACTAGCCTGTGTAACGCTGTCCGTGCGTGCCTCCATGCCAAGGCGCCGCACCGCATTCCCCCTGCTGCAGTTGTTGGAACAATGCCAAGTGGGTCCAGTCACAGTTGTTTGTTCACGTCACTTTCTCTCTCACCCGCAGCAGCTGCCGACTCCTCCCAACACACCTAGATGGTGTTGCTCCTCTGCTCGCTCACAGCACACTTTTCCTCACTTCACTCTCTCCACCGCCCACAACGCTCGACACCCTGTTGAGTGGAAACACTTTTTCGGCTCGTTTACCTGCGATGAAACTTGCACGAAACTCAACCCGCCGCCCATATCTTTGCGTTTGAAAGAAACGTTTACTCGAGTAAAGCATACACCGAGTTTCACTTTAAACTGTGTCTGTGTCGACACCCGTTTGAGCCGGCTCAACGGTGCGCACCGCTGCGGCTTCGCATCTCATCTTGGTTCTCTTCGGAGAGATGGTTCATAATTTTTTGCAATGGTAACTAAATTGACACTCTCGGATGATTTTTGCCGCTGCAGTGATGTGTCCGATATGTATATGTACCTATATACATGAAAAATGCACTATGAACAATAAATCAGTACAAAAATTCCAAAGCCAGGGATTTGAACGAGCTACACTAGCCAACACAGCCACTCTCCATGCTTGTGCGAGTGATTTAATGGCAAGCTAATTATATGCACTATTTACAGCTCGTGGTGCGTAAATCTTAGTATTGATTGAGCGTATTTTCTATCACCAATGCTTTCACAATTTTTTTTCAAATTGAAAACTGCCCTTGAGATGAAAAAGAAAAGAACACGGGGCACACAAGGCAACAGACATTATTGCATGACAGGAGACGCAGAGGGGTCATTCCATATGCTGTAGTTAAAAAGAAAAAGGAAAAAAATCAATGTCGGCTTTTGCATTGTGGACATTTGCAGCGTGTTCCTCAAATACTACAAACACACAACAGGTATGACGGGACGGTTGTTAGTTCACACTTGTCCTGTGTATAGCTATGTGTTCTTTCCCAGCGTCCTTCTTAGTGCTACAGCAGCATGCTGAAGGTATCGAGCTGCTTGCCATTGTTTGTGTAATACTGTAATTTCTTGCTATCGTATTTATTGCTTTGCCCTAGTGGCGAAACAGTGACTTTTATTCTTTGTCGATGTCATATGGGATAACAATTGTTTGTGACAAAATATACCTCACACGTAGGAGTTCAGACCAAAAACTCTGTAGGACATCTGGTTGGCGCAAGCACAAATATGCAATAAATAACTACCACAGTAGAGTGTGCATCTGGACTCGTTGGTTCATCTACAGTAGAAAACAGCGTTAAAAAGATTGGTTTGTGTAGATTTTTTTTTGTTGGAATAACTACTTGCTCAGCTATTTGGTGTCTCTGAATATTGTTTGTGTTTCCTAACTTTGTATGTCTTTGGTGAACGCAGGTGAGCAAAGTGGGCGTATTCAGTTGCGGGCCTTCAGCACTCACAAAAAGCGTGAGTTCTGCCTGCGAAACGGTCAACAACAACCGAAAGCTGCCGTACTTCATACACCACTACGAGAACTTTTGACGATTGCGCGTCTGATGCCATACTGCCAAAAATGAAACCAACTGTGATGATTATAGCAGTGCATGCTGCCTGCCCGTTCTCGCTACGTATCTGGCTATGCTGACGGCTCGTCTGATACACCCCTAGACTCACTTGAACTCACAGAAAAAAACGTTTTTTCTTTTATGCTTTTACGTTGCGGCCCTCACCTACAAACATTCAAAATGACTGCATGTTTCGAAGTAACAGTGCAATGTTGGGCTGTCGTCCCCATCACTCGTGTGTTGTTAAAGCTTGTTATTGCGCGGCTGCATGATCATGCAATGGTGCCCGAAGTATACTTCACTAAGCCCTTGCTGTCCAAGTGAACATCAACCGTAAAACAGCAATGTTAGGCTGCTGTGCCCCTTTCTTGCTGGGTCATCATTCTCCTTAAGTTTTCGAAGGGGTACAGATTGATCAGCTCCCAAACTACAAAGCCTCAGTAATACTAGTGTTAGGGACAAAGTTATTTTTTTTTTCTGAATACGATGACACCAACAATATTTAGAACCAGTTTGGCTTAGTTTAGCGAGGAATGTACTGATAACGCTTTTCGACCGCCTGTGTCGCGTCCTGCTTTGCAAACTGCTTGCGCCTCGCACACTAATGGAAACTGACCTAAATGTCGATGTGCATGACTCTATGTGACCGCCAAACTGTTCAGAAATGTTCTCAATAACTAAAGTAGTCCACAGGGGTGATTATTTTTTACTGAAGAGCTATCAAACAAGTAAAGGTACATCACAGAAAGTAAGCATGCAAAGCAGCTTTACTTAGTAAGGCTTTGTCACAATTTCAGTGTAATGATAGTAATCGAGGCGTTACTCAGTGTCTCACTCTAGGTGTTTGTTCCTTTCCTTAAACCATTATTATTATTAGTTCATCCTACTTAATGTCCCATGGCTTCCTTTCATGACGGCTATGACACTTTTCCTGTACCCACATGTGTTGCGCAGTCATTGATGTATTGCAACACTCTTGATGTTTTTTGTCCAGTTGCTTTTATTCACATGTTTTTAATAAAATATATTTTTATTCATGAGATGCAACTCACCCTATGACTGAAGTTCTGAGAGATCTCAAAGGAGAGCTTTAGAATAGCGCACAGAAGGCCTTGCGAATCTGTCATACCTTGACTCTCTGTGGACACGTCAAGTGACGGAGTTAACCGGAGACTGCAAGGACTGCAAAGGTTTTTGTACGCGATTCTAAAGCTCTGTAATGCTACCCATTCAATTAGTGCTGTGTGTTTGACTTTAAACCTATTGCGATGGGGACCTCCTTCGTGTGAACAGGTAAAATGCGAAAGTAAGCACTGTCTTCATGGCATTATAGTGGGCACCACTAGTTTACTGACCATGGGACAAAAACAAAAGCCTCCTTCCTCTCTTCCCGCTAATTAGTCAGACAGCCCTGAATTGATACTTGGGGCTTGTTCTATTCAATGTAAAAAAAGTGGGCACTGTTTCATTCATCAAGGTAAAATTAAGAATCACTGAGAAATAAAACTTTCTCAGACAATAACTTGTAAACTAAAAATGCAAACTGTGCATCAGTTCACGAGAGTCTGCATGACTCCCACTGTTGTTTGGCAGCAGCAACACTGTTTGATATAAATTCACCCAGGTTGACGCTTAGTGGCACTTCTGCAGCCGATGACCTACGCCAAATATTGTAATACAATGCTTGTGGTATGCCCCGCCGCGGTGGTCTAGTGACTAAGGTACTCGGCTGCTGACCCGCAGGGCGCGGGTTCGAATCCCGGCTGCGGCGGCTGCATTTCCGATGGAGGCGGAAATGCTGTAGGCCCGTGTGCTCAGATTTGGGTGCACCTTAAAGAACCCCAGGTGGTCTAAATTTCCGGAGCCCTCCACTACAGCGTCTTTCATAATCATATAGTGGTTTTGGGACGTTAAACTCCACATATCAATCAATCAATGCTTGTGGTAGTTGATTCAGCTCTTTATTGCAGACAAAAATGTCCTGTACACAAGAGGAAAAGCCTGATGGTTCTGCCTGACAGCACTGTAGCAGACGAATCCACACTCCAAGCATGGAAGGACAGAAATAACATTGTACACTGCTAATACATACAAACGCTGTTTGATAAAAGATGAAAAATTGCATAATTTTAGAATAATAAAGTTAAGTCAAGATACAACAAATAAAAAAAGCCTTAGGAACATATCACTACTGCATATACAGCTGCTTAATCTTGAGGAGAGAGGGTAAGCCCTTGTTTTGCTTACGAAGAGTATAAGGGCAGCAATTTCTGCATAATTTGTATGCCCTGTGTATGTTTCCTGATACTTGGAATTAAGTATATGCTAGCATTTGGGTTTCTCAGGGAATTTGCACAAGTTCAATTTTGATATTTGCGTGCCTTACAGGCACATTGCTACTACACTGTAGTTAAATATATTTAGATGGACTAAGCTCGGTTTCTTCAGAAGCATCGGAGAGAAAATTCACGTCATGTAGCTAGCTCACATTTAGAACAGAATGGTCCAAAAAGTACAAGCCTGGATGATCGTTGTATAAAAGGATTTCAACAGATGCTATTGCATTTTTCTGGAATATTATCAACTTAGCAAAATCACTTTTGGCTGTCGGCCCTCAAATCAGTACACAGAAGTGAAGATGTGAATAAATTATGCTGTAAATAAACTGCCATTTAAAAGATTTCTAAATGTTTCTAAGTTTGTGAAATGCACCAAACAACCTTGTAACGTTGGGCTCTATTTTATTATGCTCAGACCAAAATTATACTAAATGCGAAGCATTTCTAAGTGAACTTCGGTGACTTTGAGTGTATCTTTCTAGCCGCTTACATTTCGATGCTCTCGTGGTCGCCTCCTTAACTTAGTGTGAACCAAACTTAGCATGGGAGAGTAAGATGATTTGACGAATATGACCCGCTGGTCAAGACATGATTAATGTCGCAATCCCGTCGCGTACATCATCAAACACTTCCCACCAGACAGTGGCACATACCCACGGGCGAGTATGTGCCGCTAGTATGCGGATATGAGCCACAGGTGATTGACACTTAGTATATGTCCAGGAACGATGAAAACACACATGAGCAATTTAACGTGCGAGCGTTAAGAAATACCCGACATCGGTAGCGTCAAACCGACAATTGCAAAGAATAAATGTCAGTGTCTCAGCTGGAATCGAACCCAAGCATTCTGCATGGCAAAAAAGCATTTTACCACAGAGCTACGCCAAGTCCAGGAATTACTTTTCAAATAGATGCTAATCTTCGAGAAACATCAATAGCGGTTGCAGTGCTACCTACTCAATTTTAAAAACATTGCACTGTACTCCTTTGATACAGCTGTAACGTTGGGTTAACATCAATTGTGGTTCATTGCCATGTGGTGAAGTTGACTTAGGTAGCAGTTTCCAGGGCCAGGATCCTCGCGAGCATCAGTACTTCATATCAGCTTCAGGTGCTGCTAATATGCATGTTCCAGTTGGCATCATTGCACAAGTGCAAACAACTAATTATATAAACATCTGCAACTTTTCCACATACGTCTGTGCGGGCAACATTTGTACATATATTTAACGTCATTTCATCACATGTTGTTCAATAAAGAGTTGCAACACAACCACCTTCCCTCTGCTTGCTTCTCATAACCGCGATTCCCAGGAACATGGGATCTGCCAAATTTTTTTCTTAAAGACACCTAGAAAGTTGTAGTATTGTACTATCTGATGGGCAGACGTGGTACCATCACTCCCCCTTTGCTCTTACATAAATCAGAGTGGTCTGCCTTGATTTAATTTCTCTGCTAGAAGGTACACCATACAGGAAGGCATTGCTATGTGCATTCTTGATTACTTGACCTCACAAAGCCCAGACATCATTTCGCACTGTGAAAAGTTAAGGAAACTTGATCACTTTCAACTAATGGAGGTCACACAGTTATAATTAAAAAAGTTATTTCAGCTATTGACGAAGCTACCTCCTCATTGACCTCGTTTCAATAAAGATGCAAAAAGGAAATGTATGCTCTCAAGTAGCTATGGATATCCGGTAGGCATACGATAGGACGTACATATCGGATATTCCAGACATCCATCAAACGTCCACGCACGTGGACGTACGTCAGATGTACAAAAATAATAAATTTGTACCTTTGTTCGACATCCCTCTAGGACAGCGAACTTCGACATTGACAGGCCCTTGAAAGGATATATATATATATATATATATATATATATATATATATATATATATATATATATATATAGATATATAATGTTTGTGTGTACATAGCTAGTGCATATTAAAAAAAAACGTTTAATGTGAACAACGTACCCACACAGCCCACTCGGAGGCCCATCTTTCTTCTGCAGGAGCTTTACTGCTGCAAATTAACTCTAAAAAAAATCCAAGCGGGCTTTCAAGAACAATCAAACCTTTAATATCAACATATATCAAGGCTAAAAAGCACATAACTCACAGTTCGCAGTCGCAATTGTGAAAGTGTGCATAGTCTTACAAGATTTCAGTGTTCAATGCTTTCCACCTTCAAGTGGGATGACTTTTAGGCTGCAGCAACTGCTTCTTTACGGATTTATTAAATTGAGTTATTAGCAACAAACCCAATTTGCACGTGTTTATGGCAATGTTATTTTAGTAATTGCAATACGTATATACAGACAAGCAAAGGAGAAAAACTAATGCATATAGCATGTGCTCCTTAAGAACGCGTACAAGCACTGGCCACGTGCTCGTCCTAAATTGTCTAATAGCAAAGAATTTGTGAGCAAATGAAGAGCTGGAAACATGCCACGTACTAGCATGGCCTATACGAATGATGAACAATAGTTAACGCGTGGTAAGAACAGGTAAATGTCCGATATGAGATAAAAAACAGTTGTGTAACATGTGGCATTATCTGTGTCGTGCGAGTGAGTGGCGTGTCTGCATCTTGCCGTGGTAATCTCTGCCAAAAACAGTGGTGGGCTTGTGCCGTGTTTCCGTGTTTCTTGTAGAAAAGTCGTCATTCATAACTTCAGATGTTGCTGTTGATGCATCATGGGCGCACTTGAAACAAAATCTTCCTTCTGTCGCTCGGGGACCAGCTCAGCGTACATTTGTGTGATGCGACAGGAATACCCCCATTTTTCATACTTCTTTCCTGAGTGCCCGTCGCTAGTTAAGCAGACTTCCAAACAATAGGCATAATGGCATGCCTTTCCTCCCAACACATTCAGAGGAGCATGGCTAGCATGACGTGTACATTTGAGGAATCTGAACAACTGCGGTGCACCTCTTGTAGAGAAGTGTCGAGGTAGGCGCATGAAAGTTCGCCTACATCATGACTGCTATGACCCGCTCGATCCACGTTTTCCAACATTACTAGAACCAAGTCAAGTTCGCAGTTTCGCGCGCGTGCCGGCACAAGTGGTTGACGTGTGAACTAATGGCTCTGCTGTTCTATTTTGCTCAACATTCTGCGTCGCTACAGTGGCTAGAATAGGAAAGTGTGATGAACGCACCAGCTAGCGTGTAACACATTGAAAAGAAACCGCCAGGTAGCGCTGCCACACGTTTACACGTGGGCAGCGCTGATGGGATTCCCGTTAGCCTCATTAACGAACTAGGACATAACACTAAAGAAGCATTGTTTAAAGCAGTAGAAAAAAGCTTAAAGGACGGACAAATACCGGACAGTTGGCGACAAAGTAGAATGAACTTAATCTATAAAGGCAAGGGAGAAAAGGACAAGATTCGCTCGTATAGACCACTAACCATTACATCGGTACTATACAGGTTGGCGATGCAAGCAGTAAAAATGAAAATAGAAACATGGGCCGAACATAACGATATTTTGGGAGAACTTCAGAACGGATTTCGAGTCGACAGGCGGTTAGACGATAACCTGTTTGTTCTCACTCAGTGTATAGAAATATCTAAAATAGAGAATAGGCCCTTGTACGTGGCTTTTCTAGACATCACTGGCGCATACGACAACGATAATCAGGAAATTTTGTGGGATATATTGAAAGGAATGGGCATGGGCGACGACTGTATACAGCTTTTGAGGCAGATATACCGAGAAAATACAGTTTGCATAGAGTGGGAAGGAATGCGTAGCAAAGAGAACGTTGAGGTTAGCAAGGGTCTGAGACAGGGATTTTTATTTTTATTTACATAGTTCCTGCAACGCCGTAGTGGCATTACTGCAGGGGGGTATACATAAGAAGTCATAGAAAACATTTCTGCGATAAGACGCCAAACATAGTGAAAAATTCAATTATAACAACATATAAAAATAAAAAATATTTTAGTACAATATTACACATGACAACAGGTACCAAAAGAGAAGTACCTATGTCACAATTTCACAACGATGAGAAAAAAGCACTGTTGTCACTCAAGTTCACTATACCTTCGGGAAGTTCATTCCAGTCTCTAATTGTTTTTAAAAAGAAGGAGTTGGCAAAAGTAGTGGTTTTGTATGCGTATTCTTGTATTTTATGTGAGTGTTGGCATCTTGTGGAACGATATGTTGGTGCTAGTAGGTATTCAGACTTATTAATTCCTGTTAGGTTATAATATATGCTATGCAGAAGTTTTAATCGAAGTTTCCGTCTTCTAGATTTTAGAGTTTCCCAGCCTAATATGGCCTTTATTTCTGACATACTAGCGAATGGGTCGTAGTTGTTGCTGACGAAACGGGCTGCCTGGTTTTGGACTTTTTCTATTGTTTTTGCAAGATACTTTTGAGCCGGGTCCCAGATAACACAAGCATATTCCAGTATAGACCTGACAAGAAGGAAGTAAAGAGTTTCTTTCACCTCTTTTGTTGCACAGTGAAAGTTTCTACGAATAAAAAACAACATTCTACTAGCCTTTGAGATCATTTGGTCTATGTGTCTGTTCCAATGGAATGATTCTGTCAAGTAAATTCCTAAATATTTACACTCGGGCACTTTTTTGACTGCCTCGCCATTAATACTGTATGTGCACTGGATTTTTGAAATGTTCTTTGCAAAGCTGATGTGGTTGCACTTCGAGATATTTAAGCACATATTCCACGTGGAGCACCAATGTGTTACCGTGTTTAAGTCATCTTGCAATAATTCAGTGTCTGTGATTGAAGTAATGTGACGGTAGATGACACAATCGTCTGCGAATAATTTTATGCAAGATTTTATGTTATATGCTATATCATTTACATAAACCAAAAATAACAGCGGACCTAGAACGCTACCTTGTGGCACGCCTGAAGTCACGTTTACATATGAAGACGTTTTAGAATTTAAAACAACACACTGTTTACGACCACTTAAGTAATTCCGTAGCCAGGTTTGCAGCTTAGCATTAATATTCAGTGAAGCCAGTTTAATATCTAACAGATTATGTGGGACCGTATCAAATGCCTTGCGAAAATCGAGAAATAATGCATCAACAATGTTGTTACGGTCAAGCGCAGTCAGTACGTCATGCTGAAATTCAGTTAGTTGTGTGACGCATGAACGACCCTGCCGAAATCCATGCTGAGAGCGGGCAAAGAAATGAGTAGATTCGAGATATTTGAACAATGCGCTATAAATAACGTGTTCTAATAATTTGCAACAGGTTGAAATTAATGATATGGGACGATAATTTTGTACATGTTTTTTGCTTCCTGCCTTGTGCACAGGAACCACATTGGCTGTTTTCCAATCCCTTGGAATAACGCCGGTGTCTAGAGACAACTTGTACATTATGCATAAATATTGTGCAATAATAACGTGGCACTTTTTAAGTACATGAGATGATATACCGTCAGGCCCTGTAGCCTTAGAGGTGTCCAGAGTACGCAGCAGACTATCCAAACCAGCGTAATCGATTTCAATTTCCACCATTTCATTACCAATATTTTTTGAAGGTAGCATTGGAGAGTGTTCAGTTCTTTTTGAAAACACTGACTGAAAATAGGCGTTAAATGCTTCAGCTTTCTCCAAGTCATCCGTTATAGTTTTTTCCTGGGTTAAAAGGTCAGGGATAGCTGTATCATCTTTTCTGTTGCTCTTGACATACTTCCAAAAGAATTTTGGATTACACTTCAAGTCTGTGTTTAGCTTGTCAAAGAAGACACGCTTTGCCTGTTTTAGTTTTAACTTAAGCTCTTTGTTTACACTTTTGAGCTTTGTTTTATTTAGTGCTGTTCTCTTTTTAAGAAACCTTTTATGGGCATTCGCTGCTTTTCTAACAAGTTTGCGTATCTCAGAGTTGAACCAGGGTTTGTGCCTCTTTCTGCATCTTAGACACCTCTGAGGTACGTACATATTCACTAGCTCTGTAACCTTGTCACGGAAAATTTGCCACAATTCATCCATGCCGCATGACTCCGATATGCATAAAAAAGTGGGATAATACAAGACCAGCTCTTCGGAAATGGCATTAAAGTCCCCTCTGTCGTACATGAAAACATTTCGAGGGGTTTGCTTACACGCAGGTATTCTAGAAACGTTTAACTCTGCAACAACGCAACTATGATCACTAATTCCTGGACATACATTTGTGTGAACAATAACATTTTCGTCATTGCTTAGTAAAAGATCTAGTAAAGCGTTAAACCGAGTTGGTTCGTTCACATATTGTTGTAGCCCATAGACGCTCATTAGTTCTGAAAAGGCAGAACAATTTCGATTTTTTTGTGGGGCTACACAGTCGGAATCCCATTTCATATCGGGCAGATTGAAATCCCCTCCCAGTATTACGCAGTGAGATATTTGTGATAGTATGTCGGAAAGTTGAATCAGAGACTCATTGTTGTGGTCAGGTGGGCGGTAAAACGATCCAAAAACGATGTTGTTTCCCTGGGGAAATTGGACGCGGCACCATACTGATTCAGTTTCATTATCAAAAACAACTTCTTCGCTGGCAAGGCTACTTGAAATTAAAAGAAACACGCCACCACCATGCCTGTTTCTATCTTTACGGTACACTGTAAAACCTGGCGGAAATATTTCTACATCCGAAACTGTGTCGTCAAGCCATGATTCGGTACCCATAACGATTTGCGCTTTCACCGTTTCAAGTAAGATTGTAAAATCATCAATTTTGTTTTTTAGGCTTCGACAATTGACCACCAACAATACTGGTGTAAAGCTTTTTGTGATGGTATATTTCCCATTTGTTCTTAAGCTAGAATGATCATGTCATTTCCGCCCCAATATCTGAGCATGCGCCCGAAGAGGAACTGGTTGGTGCATGTCAGTATCCCAGGCAAATGCTTGTCCATTGATTACCAGCTTATCGTAACTTAAATGCACACGATTTTTCTTGTCGAGCTGTTTTTCTTTACCGTACTTCCAAAGCTGCCGGCGTTTTTCTTGAACTGCCTTGCTGAAGTCTTCTGATACGCTGTATGACGTCCCCTTGAATCTGTATGCGTTTCGCAGAACAGATTCTCTTGTTTTCGACCCTGAAAAGCTAGCAATTATTGGACGAATTCTTTCTGTTTTGTAGGCCCCGAGACGATGAGCCCTTTCTATTGCTATATTTTCCAGTTTTAATACATCCGTACAGACAGACTTAACTAGATTTTCGGATTCTTCCCAAGTTTCCTTTGGATGACTATCTGGTATTCCAAAGAATACCAAGTTTGATCTCCGGCTTCTGTTTTCTAAGTCGTCTAGTTTGTCAGCGAACTTCTTTTCTGTTTCCTCTAGTGTAGTAAGGCGCTTTTCAATTACATTAGTTTTAGTAATCACGTCGTCCAGCTTTTTCCGAAGCTCATCCTGAGTTTTAGCAATGCCCGACAGCTTTTCCAACACGGTTACCTGCCCTGACTGTAGAACCTTTAGCATATCTTCGATTTTACTTATCTGTTCTCGCTCAGGCACAGACATAGGGCCAGGGTTTTGTTCTATGTCACCAGCCAAGAGTAGTAATGTCTGAGAGGCCACATCGTAACCCTCCAAGACAGACCAATTCAATGCGGCAGCCATACACTCGCGAGAAACAGCATAGCATGTCCAGATAAGCCATTTACTGTTAATGGGACACGACACTCTAAAAAGCATGGCATCACTGCTTCTAAAGCAATTACAACGGCCTAAATAACTAACCTGATACATTGAACAGAGTGAGTGACGGCCGAGAAGAGCGCCGTGTCCCAGTGGGCATTGGTTCAGGGGCTCCCTTTTGTAGCCAGCAGTAGGCGGATCCGGAAGCGTACCACGATGCTTTGTCATCCAGCTCGTTTCGATGCGCAGATGGCACCGCTCCGAGGTGCTTGGTGAATCTAGTAGACCATGCGTAGTCGCTTGTGGAATGCCAAGAGCCGCTGGCCATGTGTCGATCGGTCGAAATGCCACGGGTGTAGCATACGTCGCCGCCGCTGCCATGAGCCCGATCAGCACCTGATACATTGAACAGAGTGAGTGACGGCCGAGAAGAGCGCCGTGTCCCAGTGGGCATTGGTTCAGGGGCTCCCTTTTGTAGCCAGCAGTAGGCGGATCCGGAAGCGTACCACGATGCTTTGTCATCCAGCTCGTTTCGATGCGCAGATGGCACCGCTCCGAGGTGCTTGGTGAATCTAGTAGACCATGCGTAGTCGCTTGTGGAATGCCAAGAGCCGCTGGCCATGTGTCGATCGGTCGAAATGCCACGGGTGTAGCATACGTCGCCGCCGCTGCCATGAGCCCGATCAGCACCTGATACATTGAACAGAGTGAGTGACGGCCGAGAAGAGCGCCGTGACCGAGGGATGTCCTTTGTCCCCGCTGTTATTCATGCTGTACATGGTGAGTATGGAAAAAGCGCTAGAAGGTAGCAACATTGGTTTTAATCTGTCACACAAACAGGGCGGCATGATGATTGAGCAGAAGCTTCCAGGTTTATTTTATGCGGACGATATCGTCTTATTTGCGGACAGTCGAGATGATATACAGCAGCTGGCGAATATATGCGGAAGGGAAGGTGAAGCTCTTGGACTAGGACTCAGTGTAACGAAGTGTGGATTGATGGTATTCAATGATCCCTGTGATCAGACGGTGTCCATACAAGGCCAAGAAATACCGAGGGTAAGTGAATACAAGTACCTTGGAGTATGGGTAAATGAGAGTGATAGATACATAGAGGTACAGGAAAAAGCCTCGGCAGCAAAAGGAAAGAGGAATGCGGGAATAATGAAGCACAGAGCGTTGTGGGGATACAATAGGTATGAGGTGCTTCGAGGTCTGTGGAAGGGTGTAATGGTTCCAGGGCTTACTTTTGGGAACTCAGTGGTGTGCATGAGGGCAGAGGGGCAATCGGGAATGGATGTAAATCAAAGGACTGTGGGACGCCTCGCGTTGGGTGCTCACGGGAAGACGACAAACGAGGCTGTAAAGGGCGATATGGGGTGGGCAGGTTTTGAGGCGAGGGAAGCGCAGAGCAAAATAAGGTTCGAAGAAAGGCTAAGAAATATGAAGGAGAGTAGATGGGCGGAGAAGGTGTTCCGTTATTTGTATAGGAAGAGCGTGGACACACAGTGGAGAAAAAGAACTAGAAGACTCACTAGTAAATATACGGCTGGTATTGTAAGCCATATGTCAACAAAGAGCGTTAAGGGAAAAGTCAGGGAGGCGGAGAGGATTTACTGGATGGCAGCTATGGAGAAAAAACTGGCTTTGAGTAACTACCGAAAGGGCAAAATGAAATAAGGAGGGAGGCATTTTACGATAATTCAGGGGGAAGCGCTTTACTGTTTGAAGCGAGATCGGGTTGCCTTAGAACGCGTAGTTATAAAGCAAGATTCAGTAAAGAAGAAGAACAATGCACATGCTGCGGGAAAGATAAGGAAACGGCGGAGCATGTTCTGATTGAATGTGGAGATATCCACCCAGGTGTACGTTGGGGCACGAGCCTACAGGAAGCCTTGGGTTTTAGGGACAACAATGGAAAGCTGAACACACCCGCGATTGAAATAAGTAAGAGACGGTTAGAGTATTGGTGGCAGAAAATTAGAGAGAAAGGACAAAAATAAATATTGGAAAAATAAAATATGGACAGTGTGCCGTAAATGGCAGAGAACTTAAGCTGAAAATTTACCTTTTTTTCCATTAAGATAGAATTTATCGAAGTAGAGGCACTAGGCCAACATCAAAAAAGAAAAAAGGTTTTTTTTTTGTCGAGCCTGGTGGCATACTTGTCACCACCCCGTTATAAAGGGGACGCTCATAGCATCCATCCATCCATCCACGTGTGCAAACGTGTACCAGTGCCATCCACCGTGCCACTTCAGTTCGGACTGTTACGGTGGATGGACGTGTCTTTTCAGCGCTCCCGAATGACTACGCAGATAAGTGATTTTGCATGTTTCGAACCTGCTTTTATAACTAATAAGACAGCAGTTGGAACCTTTGTAGCAATTATTATATCGTACGCCTTTTTGGGGGTCAGTGACCTGGTATTTACTCGTTTGTGTGTATTTGTGTTTTTTTCTTTTGCCACCCCATGGGGAAGGTGCTCCTACACCAAACACGCAAATTTTTGTAATAAAGCTTGTGCTTTATTTTTTTCGTAGGGCAGGGTTCATCGTACGCCGTGTTTTCAAATTATCGAGTGGGAGAATTCATAAGGACAATTGGTGTCAGAAGAACATGGTTAAAAAGATTATAAAATGTTGAGGATGCAGGGTGGGTTTAAAAATTGACACAAGTGCAGACGCGAGTGGAGATGAAGCTGACGCCAAGTGTTGGCAATGTGATGTCGAGGAAAAATGCAGAAAATGATGGTTGCCCAGAGTGAACTGTGATGAGAATCGCCGAGCTGGAAACAGCGTTGGCGACAGAGCAAGAGAAAACGAGGGCTATGGAACACCAGAGAAGGATTGGCCACCCTGGTGCAGTATCTGGCCACCCCCTCCCGTAGGCATTCGTCAATTAACTCACGGCCCTCAGTCCCCACCAGCTGCGGAGTAACTGACCACGGCGGGGGTCAGATCTGCAAAGCAGCAGAGGGTGCTAGGAATCTCTGGATACGGACAGGCCACCATTGGAACTTGAACTTAGCAACGTTTAACGTTAGAACGTAATCTAGTGAGGGAAGTCTAGCTGTATTATTCGAGGAGCTAGAAGGCATTAAATGGGATATAATAGGGCTGAGTGAGGTTAGGAGGACCGATGAGGCCTATACTGTGCTACAGAATGGGCACGTCATTTGCTATCGGGGCTTGGCAGACAGAAGAGAACTGGGAGTAGGGTTCCCAATTCACAGAAACATAGCTGGCAACATAGAGGATTACTATAGCATTAATGAAAGGGTGGTAGGCATTGTAATTAAACTGAATAAAAGATACAAAATGAAGGTAGTACAGGCTTACGCGCCTACATCCAGCCATGATGACGCTTCAGTTGACAGCTTCTATGAAGACGTGGAATCGGCAATGAGTAAGGTGAAAACACAGTATACTATAGTAATGGGCGACTTTAATGCAAAGGTAGGGAAGAAGCAGGCTGGAGACCAGGCAGTAGGAGATTATGGCATCGGCACTAGAAACGCCAGAGGAGAGCTACTAGTAGAATTCGCAGAACGCAATAATCTGCGTATTTTGAATACCTTCTACCGAAAACGAGAAAACCGCAAGTGGACATGGAGGAGCCCTAATGGCGTAAATAAGAACGAAATAGACTTTATAATGACTGCACACCCAGGAGTCGTGCAGGATGTGGAAGTGGTTGGCAAGGTAAGATGCAGTGACCATAGAATGGTACGGGCTCGAATCCGCCTAGACTTGAAGAAGGAACGACAGAAACTGATACGCAAGAAGCCAATCAATGAGCTAGCACTGAGAGGGAAAGTACAAGAATTCAGAGTGTCACTGCAGAACAGGTACTCTGCTCTTAGCGAGGAAACCAACATTAGCGTAGATACGATGAATGATAATCTGACGAGTATCATCACGGAGTGTGCAGTGGAAGTTGGAGGTAGGGTAGCTAGACAGGACACCGGCAAGCTTTCCCAGGAAACGAAGAACCTAATTATAAGAAGCGTCAAATCATGAAAGTGTCAAGTACAACAGACAAAATAGAACTGGCAGAGCTTTTGAAGTTGATTAATAGACGTAAAGTATGCGATGTAAGAAGGTATAACATGGAGAGAATTGAGCACGCTCTGAAAACGGGGGAAGCGTCAAAGCAGTGAAGAGGAAACTTGGGATAGGCAAAAGGCGGATGTATGCACTAAGGGACAAAGAAGGCAAAATAACTACCAATATGAATAGGATAGTTAAAATAGCGGAGGAGTTTTACAGAGATCTGTACAGTAGCCGAGGTAACCACGACCTTAATACTATAAGAACTAGCAGTAACCCAGACGACACCCCACCGGTAATGATAGAAGAAGTCAGAAAAGCTTTGGAGAGCATGCACAGAGGCAAAGCTGCTGGTGAGGATCGGGTAACATCAGATCTGCTGAAAGATGGAGGACAGATTGTGTTAGAAAAACTAGCCACTGTATTTACGAGGTGTCTCCTGACGGGAAAAGTACCAGAGTCTTGGAAGAACGCTAACATCATCTTAATACATAAGAAAGGAGATGACAAGGACTTGAAGAATTACAGGCCGATCAGCTTGCTCTCTGTAGTATACAAGCTATTTACAAAGGTAATTGCTAGCAGAGTAAAGAAAACATTAGAATTCAATCAACCAAAGGAACAAGCAGGATTTAGAACAGGCTACTCAACAATTGACCACATTCATACTATCAATCAGGTAATAGAGAAATGCTCAGAGTATAACCAACCACTATACATAGCCTTCATAGATTACGAGAAGGCGTTTGATTCAGTAGAAATATCAGCCGTCATGCAGACACTGCGGAATCAGGGCGTAGATGAAATATATATAAACATTCTGAAAGAAATCTACAGGGGATCAACTGCTACCATAGTGCTTCATAAAGAAAGCAACAGAATACCAATAAAGAAGGGTGTAAGGCAGGGGGACACAATATCCCCAAAGCTATTCACTGCGTGCTTACAGGACGTTTTCAGAAGCCTAGAATGGGAACAGTTAGGGATAAGAGTTAATGGAGAGTACCTCAGTAACCTGCGCTTCGCCGATGACATTGCATTGCTGAGTAACTCAGGGGACGAATTGCAACTCATGATTACGGAGTTAGACAAGGAGAGCAGAAAGGTGGGTCTTAAAGTTAATCTGCAGAAAACGAAAGTAATGTACAACAACCTCGGAAAGGAGCAGCGCTTTGCGATAGGTAATAGTGCACTTGAAGTTTGTAAAAGACTATGTCTACTTAGGGCAGGTAATAACCGCAGAGCCTAACCACGAGATTGAAGTAACTAGAAGAATAAGAATGGGGTGGAGCACATTCGGCAGGCACTCTCAAATTATGACAAGTAGATTGCCACTGTCCCTCAAGAGGAAGGTATATAACAGCTGTATCTTGCCGGTACTTAGCTACGGAGCAGAAACCTGGAGACTCACAAAAGGGTTCAACTTCAATTGAGGACGACGCAGCGAGCAATGGAAAGAAAAATGGTAGGTGTAACCTTAAGAGACAAGAAGAGAGCAGAGTGGATTAGGGGACAAACGGGAGTTAAGGATATCATAGCTGCAATAAAGAAGAGGAAATGGACATGGGCCGGGCATGTAGCACGTAGACAGGATAACCGCTGGTCATTAAGGGTCACCAACTGGATTCCCAGAGAAGGGAAGCGGGGTAGGGGGAGACAGAAGGTTAGGTGGGCAGATGAGATTAAGAAGTTTGCGGGTATAAATTGGCAACAGCAAGCACAGGACCGGGTTAACTGGCGGAACATGGGAGAGGCCTTTGTCCTGCAGTGGACGTAGACAGGCTGATGACGATGATGATGATGATGATGATGGAACAAAGGCTCAAGTCTGCCGAGGAGGCATTAGCGAAGGTGAAAAAAGTAGCGGCCGACAGAGAGAACGCTAGAGCACCGGTAACCAGAACGGCGGAGAAGAAAGAGTAAGCAAGTTTTAAAAGAACAGGTTCAGCTGTTTCAATGGTCACAAGACCCAGCTTCAGCGAAGTGGTGGTGGGACTGGAAGGGGACAAAGCAGCCGGTGTCACAGTTGCAAGTAACCCTGAAGTGTAGGACGCTCCAGCTGAAAAGTCACAGCACGTGATAATTGATGGGGACTCCAATTTATATCGATGCGCAGAAGCAATCAAAGAGAGGGTAAGAGGTGACAAGAGGGTTGCAGTAGGGACGTTCCCAGGACACAAGCTCGAAGCAGTCATGAGGCAAGTGAGCGCAAAACTCAAAACTACAGCTGATGGATGAAACCTTGTGATAATTGCAGGCAGTTTAAAGAATGTCTTAAATGTAGATACGGCAGGACTAGCAGCCACACTGTCAAAAGGGATCGATGACATGCGTGTCATTTCTCCTCAGGTACAAGTAGTAATATGCAAGATAGAGGAGGTATCGGTGACGGCAACCTGCAAAGAGCGGTAGTCAATGCAAACCAAGAGATATGGCGGATGAGTGAAGAGAAAGGCTTTGAGGTGGTGGAAATAAACAGAGAGGTCCATAGGTGAGGTGGTTTTCAACGAAACAGAATTCCCTTCGATGGGAGGCTAGGTCATGAGGTGGTTTGGCAACTTGCACGACGCGCAGTTGCTTTTTGGGGGGCACGCGGGCCCTTCGGTGTGCAGAATAGCTTGTCATGAGGAAAACAACCAGGGGGACTCTTTGACAGGTGATATAGACAGATATGATTACAAAGTGGCACCAATCTCTAAGACACGTAGAGTCCGGGGCAGAAATCGACGTAGCCACGGGGGCCTAGCCAATTCAGAAGTAGGGTATATGAACATGCAGGATGGCAGGAATAGGCTGAAGTGGGAAGAAATAGAAGAACAGCTAAGGAGGAGAGGGCCGATGCTATATGGTTTTGTAGAAACACATCTTAGGGACATGGAACAACCTCCTAGCAATCCGGACTACATTAGGAAATATTGTAATAGAACAGAAGGCATCAGAAAGGGGGGCGGTATTGGAGCATTCATTCATAAAAGTACAGACTGGCAAAGGGTCAAGCAAGAGTGCAAGGAACATTTATGGCTAAAAGGGATAGTGGCAGAGCAACTGGTGCACTGCATAAAAAATGACATTGACGGACTAGGAGAAGAGTGCGAGGTAATTATATTAGGAGGTATGAATGCGCACATAGAAGATAAGGATGAATATACTGACCCAACAGGCAGAATGCTAATGGATGTGTGTGAAAGGCATGATTTAATTATTTGCAACAGCACCCCCCGCAGGGGCGCCTGCGCATGTAGGCGTTAGGTGTGTAGCGACACCACGGACCCGAGCTAACGGGGGAGTTTCGACTCCCTCCCACGCCTAGCCGTGCGTGGCTTTGCCACGTTTGGGGAAAAAGGGATCCTGGGGTTGAGCCAAAGCTGGGTGATTGGACCTTTAAGGCCCCCCGGCAGAGGCAACACACCTCTTTGGCCCCGGCTTCACGTAGACGGCACCCCTGGGCTGACTCACCCAGGGGAAATCGGCAGTCGCCTTTTCCTATCTCTCTCTCCCTACATCTTCGTCTTTTGTTCTCACTTTACATCTTTCCTGTCTTCTCCTCACTTCATTTTAGTTCCAATTTTCCTGGCGGCAAGGGTTAACCTGGTGTAAATATCCAAACTTGGATAGATATATTAGGTTATGGCAGTGGCGTACTACTGGCGTTGTGCAGACATGTTTACATGTTCTGCCACGTCCCCTTGTTGGGCTCCGTAGTGGGTGGTAGGCGCCATTACTGAAGGAACTGCACTTTTCTATGGGATCACGAAACCCCTTATCCAATGATCGCCCCTTCAAAAGGTGGCGCACCGAAGCAAATGTAATGCCGATTTCAGAAAAGCAAGACAATTTCCCTAAGTACCACGTTATTCATTGCGAAAACTCGGACAAAAAAGCTCGCAACATCTCCCCATTCCTCGTGTCCAGGTGCCTAACCGAGACTATCGGAACTGGCTATAAGGCTACGAAAGATTGCAAGGGTGCCGAAAGTGAGCACATCACGACACTGAAGCACTCTATTGATGAGAAGTGGTAGAAGAGTGAATTGATGAACTAAGTT
The DNA here is from genome assembly GCA_013436015.1 of Rhipicephalus annulatus. Classification (NCBI taxonomy): domain Eukaryota; kingdom Metazoa; phylum Arthropoda; class Arachnida; order Ixodida; family Ixodidae; genus Rhipicephalus; species Rhipicephalus annulatus. The sequence goes on along the minus strand of WOVY01001132.1, from coordinate 32,389 downwards.
GTGAGCCATTGCTTGAAACACCTTCAACATCGAACCATCATTTACTCAAGCACTTATCTGTAAATAAAGCCCCATATCATTCGTAATGTAAAAGTCAGAGACGAAAAGCACGAGCATTATTAGGATAAAACCTTTTATTTTCTGCACACTAATTAGTTATAGAACGCACTTCCGAGTAGTGGCTCATTTTATCTGTTTACAGCAAGGCGTTCTCAATAACTGGTCGTGGGTCTTTTTTTACCCCCCCCTCCCCCGAAAAAAAGTTTTATAGACCACAAGCGCCTCGCAAATTGTTTCCCTTGGGCTGAGAGCCTAGGTGACGGGCTAGTGAGCTTCAGGTACTTCAAGAAGATATTCGCTTCTTGTGAAGTGCCTTTGTGCAAAGACGCAAATGGGTGAGCAGAAGAAACTTCACTTGATTGGTCAGGCTCAGACGATGTTTGTTTGTTTGTTTGTATCCTTTAATCCATGACTCGTACCCACTCTGGGGGATTGGCCAAGAGAACAAATAGTCTCATATGAACGATAACTGAATTATTGCTTACAACGAAAAAAAAGGGGGGGGGAGTTGTATAGTTAAGACAGTATGTTGGAAAAAAATAAATAAACCAAAGATTTAGATAGCGAGAAAAATCTCAATAACAAAGTAGACACTAATAGCTACAACTTGATTTTGGGAGCCGACCAGACAGCTGGTTTTGCCAAACCCGATTAATTTGGTATGTCACGGATTTATCCAGAATAGAAAATTACTTTTCGACCCGTTTTTTTAGTATTTGTTAACGAGGGCTTTATGTTAAAAAACGTAAACGTTTAGTGTCTTGAATAAAATTACACACCGCATCGGATGCATCTCTGTGGCAATTTCCCAAAACAGAGGCACCAAAACTTAGAACATTTCTGCGGTTAAATTTAAACCTAGCTTCGCAAATGAATATCTAAAAGTCGTTTCCTAATTAATGCATAGTTACGACATGAGCCAAAATAATGTTCAATAGTTTCTGATTCTTCGCAGAACGGACAAAGGGGGGAAAGTGTCAGACCAGCTCTGTGTAAATAAAAATTTAATGGGGGGACACGGCACCGGAATCTAGAAATTATAATTTCAAGTTTTTTTGACGGACTCCACTGGGCTTTCCATGGAAATTTGAGGTGCTGATAATCTGTCCATTGTGTGATATTTTCTAAACTATCTGTAAAAAATAGCGATGCTGACCCGCAGGGCGCGGGTTCGAATCCCGGCTGCGGCGGCTGCATTTCCGATGGAGGCGGAAATGTTGTAGGCCCGTGTGCTCAGATTTGGGCGCACGTTATAGAACCCCAGGTGGTCGAAATTTCCGGAGCCCTCCACTACGGCGTCTCTCATAATCATATGGTGGTTTTGGGACGTTAAACCCCATAAATCAATCAATCAATAAAAATAGCGAATTTCCTATATCTAACCCCTGATAAGTATTCTAACTCGGAAAATACTGAAATTACTGGTCCATCGAGTGATGCTCGTGCCAAAGCATCTGCCAATTTATTTAATTGTAATCCGCAGTGACCTGGGACCCACACTAATTTGAGGAGTTTTAAATGCGGCGGTGCTAATGTGTGGAACGCTGCTAGGGCACGAGATTGTTCAGAATTTGTCAGAGCTGCACACACCGAAAGTGAGTCTGTTAGGATGATTGCACTGGTCTCTGTCGTAGGAATTTTACGAAGGGCTAAAATAATAGCTACTAGCTCAGATTCAAATATAGGAGTAAAATCTGGAAGCCTTACTGAAAAAGACCAGCCGAGGGAATCAGACGCAATTCCTACACCTGCCTTTTTATTGTTGACAGAAGCATCTGTAGCTATTACATTTTTTGTTTCTGCATGTACCAAGTAATCGTTTAATGTAGTGGTCAAAAATCTCAGAGATTGACGATGTTGTGCGCAGCCCAGTGTGACATCTTTTTTTTTCTTTTTTTCAATCTGTCATTGTGAAGCTCGTTGTAGCTAAACCACATTGAAAAAACGATTAGAAAGGTATCTACAACTGTGAAGAGCTTCTCCAAAAGGCCTACCCACAGCCGGCCGAAAAAAAAAACGCTTCCCGCCTCACCTGGGAGGGGGGCGCTAAATCTAACAAATTCCTTCGGACATACGTCACGAAAATGTGGTGGCGCTGTCGTTGTGCGTTTGGTGCATGAGATCATGAGCAACGTTACTAGATACTTTTTTATCTAATCCAGTAATGTTGATCATGAGCATGAGATCTTGTGCATGAGATCAGAAGTTCAAGCAAGATTAGAAATTAAGCAACGTGGAATAGGTAGGCTTGCTTTAGGAGCTCACGGGAATACACCAAATCAGGGAGTACAAGGTGACATGGGATGGACTTCATTTGAGGGCAGGGAAGTTAGCAGCAAGATAAAATTTGAGAAGCGATTGAGAGAAATGGGGGAGGAGCGTTGGGCTAGGAAGGTTTTCAGCTACTTGTACATGAAGAATGTCGATACAAAATGGAGGAAGCGAACCAGGAAATTGACTGGTAAATACTTAGAAAACAGCAGGTGGCCAAATCAGAAAAAAAAAACGATCGGTTAAGAAGAAAGTGAAGGAAACGGAGACTGACATGTGGAGAATGGGCATGATTAAGAAGTCCGCACTAGAGATCTATCGAACTTTTAAGCAGGAAATTTCCAAGGAAAGGATCTATGATAATACTCGGGGTAGTTCTCTACTGTTTGAGGCCAGGATGGGAGTACTGCGAACCAAGACATAACGGGCCAAATACGAAGGGGTAGACACAGTATGCAGTGCGTGTGGAGAGGAAGAAAACACTGCCGAACACTTGATAATGTTCTGTAAAGGGCTTCACCCTATAGTTCAGGATGATGGCGCAGAGTTTTTCAAAGCACTGGGGTTTAGGGACCGGGAAGGCAAAATAGACTTTAAGCGGGTACATTTAACTAGAAGGAGGCTATCTGATTGGTGGCTAAAGTCAAGGCACGAGTGAAAATTAAACTCTTCACTGCAAAGTACAAATCCTCAAACTCACTTCCTAAAGAAAAAAATAAATCTAGTTTTTGGTTCATTGAGTATTACGGCTTGGTGGCGCTAGCCACCGCCCAATCTAAAGGGTACAGCCATAGTCCAACCATCCATCCATCCATGGTACCCACATAGGGTAAGTTTGGGGATTTAAGGTTGTCCAAGGTTGTGCAAGGTCGGTTGGTGCAGAAGCAGTGCGCAACTAGAGATAAATTTTTCTTCATTTCTTTGTGTTTGTGAACACCATTATTAGTTTTTTCTTTCCTAATCAATAATTAGCGTTGCGAGTACTGTACGTGTGGGAAACGGGCAACGTTGTAGTGACGTTGACCAGGTGAACGGGCTAGGCGGCTGTTTTGAAGAAGGTCGGGGCGCCCGGTTAGTTGTTAAAGAGCTAGAGCCGAACACGAAGGGGACCTAGTGAGAGGCTACTAGCGAAATTGAACACGTATGAGTACGGTGTAGGCGGCAGCTTCAAACAGTTGTTGAGGTAGGAGAGTTAACGGAGACGGCTGGATAGCAGGATTAGGGTTGAACGTAGGCCTGTCGGGCACTCGGTCCGATGGTAGGGTGGGCGATGGCTAAGGAGGCTAGGAAAACCACGTGCGAGAGTGAACTGGCGCAGTGCGAAGAATTCAAGCGCTGGTGCTACTTAGATGAGGCAGAATTCACGAGTTTGGCCGACACGCAGAAGGTGAGTTTCGTGTGCAGGCTGTGCGAGGCACTGAAGGCGGCCGTGCAGCGCATGGAATCTAGCATCAAGGGGCTTCAGGGGGAGCTTAGGGCGGAACGGGAGCAGAGAATAGAACTCCAAAAACAGCTCGGAGCGTCGCGTGAGCGGCAGGAGGCTAACGCCAGCCTATTAGAGCAAATGAAGGGCGACCTTCAAAAAATTCCCAAGCATTTCCCCGAGGGTGAACATGGTTAAGTGCGAATGCGCGGGGGGATGCTATGAGGGGTATTTATTAATTCGCACTATTATATTTATTAATCAAACTATAGTGCCTTTATGGTGTCAGGGTTCCTGGGAATCGCAATTTGATCACACGGGGGATTTACGTTAACTCACGGGCGAATGTCAACGGATTTTAACTTTACTCCCCCTCATAGCATCACCTCGTGCATTCGCACTTAACCATGTTCACCCTCGGGGAAATGCTTGGAAGTTTTATTACTGATGATGATGATTAAAGTGTATTAATGAATTTCAGTGTTGTTTGTCATGAAGCATTTGTACACAGATACATTATATACGAAGTATTATTTATTTACACTTCACGACGCGTCCGGACGAGCAAAGTCCAGCGCTCGCACCCTCTCCCGCGCGGCACGTTCACTGGCTGGAACGGCTTCGGGAACGTCCACTCGCCGCTGACGATTGCGAGCGGCATCTTGACGCCGGCCTTCATCGCCCTTCTCCGCCTGACGCTTGCATTGTCGTTCCGCTTCTTGGGCCGTGTTCGCGGCTCAATGCTGACGCCTCATCTCGGCCTCGCGAGCGCGCAGTTTACCATCCGCTGCACGCTTCGCCCGCTTGTCCTCGGCCTCGCGAGCGCGAAGTATGGCATCCTCTGCAAGCTTCTCCCGCTTGTCCTCGGCCTCGCGAGCGCGCAGTTCGGCATCCGCTGCACGCTTCGCCCGCTTACGTTCGGTCTCACGAGCCCTTCGCAGCACCGCCTTGTCTTCCAACGTCGGCGAAACCACCGCGGTACCATCACCCCCAACGACGGGTGCAGTGCTGGCATTCGGTTGTACTGCATTCGTTGTTGATGGTAGCGTTGCCTCCGGGACATCCATCGCACGACCCGCTCTCGACGGGAGACTGAGAGAGAAGGCGGGCACGTGAGAGAGAGAGGGGTGCGCGCGCAGCTGCAGCGAGCGAGGAGAGCGGAGGAGCGAGAGAAGGGGAGGGGGTATAAGGCGCGTTACTGACACCGATATCAGCGTCGCGTCCATAGCTTATTCGGTAGAGCGTCGCGCTGCGGCCCGCCAAGTCCTCTTTCTTTTAAAGATAGAGAGAAGAATTCGGATGCCGCCGACGGCGGTGGATGGTTTGGGGTCGCTTATAAAGTGTATTCACACTTAAAAGAACGGAACGGGAAGGGCGGGCCGAGCTAGAGCAGCGGGTAAAGAAGCTAATGGCGCTTTGCCCCGGCCCCGAGCGGTATGAGATGGGAGGCGTGGGTAGCGGAGAAGGCGACAGGCGGGAAGGCACAGGCGAGAAGGGAGGTCAGGGGGCCGCAGTGTCTGGTCACAGCACAGAGGCTCCGAGAACATACAGCAAGGTGGCGCAGCAGTCTTCAAGCGGGGCAGAGACACAGGACAGACGGCAGAGAGAGAAACAGGTGAAATAAACAGGGGCGCCATCACAAACAGGATGCCAGCGATTGGAGCGTAGAAGGGTCCTAGTGGTCGGGGACTCTAACGTGGCCAGGGTTAGGGATGGCGTCTTCAACACAGTGAAGGAAGATGGAAGAGTCAGGGTGGAGGCACAGTCAGGGAAGAGCATGGTGGATGCCCTGGCCAAAGCTCAGGAGGTTGAAGAAAACAGCATGGAGGGCGAAAATCTAGTCATTATTCATGCTGGGCTCAATGATGTGTTGAAGGGCAAGGATCAGAACCTTCAGAGAAAGTTAGAGGATGGGATGCGTAAGCTCCTAGAAGCCTCTGGGAGTGTGCATGTGACCATGTGCACAGTCCCAGAGGTTTAGGGGCAGCCTCGTGGGATTGAAAGGAGGGTAGTGGAGGCCAAGTGTGTGATCAAGGGTTTGAGCTGGCAACTCGGATACAGCGTACCAGAAGCTAACCAAGACGTGTACGAGCCCGGCGCTCGCCCCTTTGCACAGGATAGCATTCACTACAGTGGTGCGACGGCCAGGAGGGTCGGTAACAGAATGGGTCGCCAAGCCGTAGCTTATTTAGGGGGACCCAGAGCCCTGAGGCCAACAGCGTAGCCAAAGACAAACCTAAAGGGGCACAAATATTCAAGCCACACGTAGTACGTGGGAGAAGAAATCGACGTAAGCACAAGGGCCGAGCTATGTCAGACGTAGGCTATATTAACATGCAGGGTGGCGGGAATAGATTAAAGTGGGAAGAGATAGAAGAGCAGTTGAGGCAGGAGGAGCTGGTGGTATATGGGGTTGTGGAGACACATCTTCGGGACATATATCAACCATCCTGTAATCTGGACTACGTATGGGAATATTGCAATAGAACAGATATTGCATGGAACATTTATGGTTAAGAGGGAAATTAGCTGGGCAGATGACACTCCTTGGTTTGGTGTACTTGTGAATGGGAGCAAAGGCCAGAGAGAAAAGCCAGGCAATGGTGGAGTGTATATGAAAAGACATTGAGGAATTAGGAGGAGAGTGCGAGATAATTATACTAGGAAATATGAATGCGCACATAGAAGATATAGATGGGTATACTGACTCAACAGGCAAAATGATCATGAATATGTGCGAAAGGCATGATTTGATCATTTGCAACAGTACCGAGAAGTGTGAAAGGCAAAAGCATGGGAGGTAGGAAGGCTGCAGTCAACGATAGATTACGCACTAATGTCACATAGGATGCATGATAAGCTCAGAGGAAGGCACATAGATGAAGGTGGCTCCAGAAGTCTAGGTAGTGATCACAAGCGTATCAAGCTAAGTTTTGGAAGAGCAGCGAAAGTGGGAAGGAGACAAGATTTCATTTCATTTATTTACTTTTTATTTACACGTTAAAAGCGACCCCAAACCACCCACCGCCGTCGGCGGCGTCCGCAGTCTTCTCGCTATCTTTAAAACAAAGAGGACTTGGCGGGCCGCAGCGCGACGCTCTACCGAATAATCCACGGACGCGACGCTGATATCGGTGTCAGTAACGCGCCTTATACCCCCTCCCCTTTCGCTCGCTCCTCCACTCTCCTCGCTCGCTGCAGGTGCGCGCGCACCCCTCATTCTCGCGCGCCCGCCTTCTCTCTCAGTCTCCCGTCGAGAGTGGGTCGTGCGATGGATGTTCCGGAGGCAACGCTACCATCAACAACGAATGTAGTACAACCGAATGTCAGCACTGCACCCGTCGTTGGAGGTGATGGTACCGCGGTGGTTTCGCTGAGGTTGGAAGACAAGGCGGCGCTGCGAAGGGCTCTTGAGACCGAACGTAAGCGGGCGAAGTGTGCAGCGGATGCTTAACTGCGTGCTCGCGAGGCCGAGTGCAAACGGGCGAAGCGTGCAGCGGATGCCGAACTGCACGCTTGCGAGGCCGAGGACAAGCGGGCGAAGCGTGCAGAGGATGCCATACTTCGCGCTCGCGAGGCCGAGGACAAGCGGGCGAAGCGTGCAGCGGATGGTGAACTGCGCGCTCGCAAGGCCGAGATGAGGCGTCAGCATCGAGCCGCGAACACGGCCCAAGAAGCGGAACGACAATGCAAGCGTCAGGCGGAGAAGGGCGATGAAGGCCGGCGTCAAGATGCCGCTCGCAATCGTCAGCGGCGAATGGACGTTCCCGAAGCCGTTCCATCCAGTGAACGTGCCGCGCGGGAGAGGGTGCGAGCGCTGGACTTTGCTCGTCCGGACGCGTCGTGAAGTGTAAATAAATAATACTTCGTATATAATGTATCTGTGTACAAATGCTTCATGACAAACAACACTTAAATTCATTAATTACACTTTAATGATCATCATCAGTAATAAAACTTCCAAGCATTTCCCCGAGGGTGAACATGGTTAAGTGCGAATGCACGAGGTGATGCTATGAGGGGGAGTAAAGTTAAAATCCGTTGACATTCGCCAGTGAGTTAACGTAAACTCCCCAGTGTGATCAAATTGCGATTCCCAGGAACCCTTACACCATAAAGGCACTATATTGTGATTAATAAATATAATAGTGCGAATTAATAAATACCCCTCATAGCATCACCCCGCGCATTCGCACTTAACCATGTTCACCCTCGGGGAAATGCTTGGGAATTTTTTGAAGGTCACCCTTTATTTGCTCTAATAGGTTGGCGTTAGCCTCCTTCCGCTCACGTGACGCTCCGAGCTGTTTTTGGAGTTCTATCCTCTGCTCCCGTTCCGCCTTAAGCTCCCCCTGAAGCCCCTTGATGCTAGAATCCATGCGCTGCACGGCCGCCTTCAGTGCCTCGCACAGCCTGCACACGAAACTCACCTTCTGCGTGTCGGCCAAACTCGTGAATTCTGCCTCATCTAAGTAGCACCAGCGCTTGAATTCTTCGCACTGCACCAGTTCACTCTCGCACGTGGTTTTCCTAGCCTCCTCAGCCATCGCCCACCCGACCATCGAACCGAGTGCCCGACAGGCCTACGTTCAACCCTAATCCTGCTATCCAGCCGTCTCCGTTAACTCTCCTACCTCAACAACTGTTTGAAGCTGCCGCCTACACCGTACACCTACGTGTTCAATTTCGCTAGTAGCCTCTCACTAGGTCCCCTTCGTGTTCGGCTCTAGCTCTTTAACAACTAACCGGGCGCCCCGACCTTCTTCAAAACAGCCGCCTAGCCCGTTCACCTGGTCAACGTCACTACAACGTTGCCCGTGTCCCACACGTACAGTACTCGCAACGCTAATTATTGATTACGAAAGAAAAAAACTAATAATGGTGTTCACAAACACAAAGAAATGAAGAGAAATTTATCTCTAGTTGCGCACTGCTTCTGCACCAACCGACCATGCACAACCTTGGACAACCTTAAATCCCCAAACTTACCCTATGTGGGTACCATGGATGGATGGATGGTTGGATATGGCTGTACCCTTTAGATTGGGCGGTGGCTAGCGCCACCAAGCCGTAACACTCAATGAACCAAAAAATAGATTAATTTTTTTCTTTAAGAAGTGAGTTTGAGGATTCGTACTTTGCAGTGAAGAGTTTAATTTTTACTCGTGCCTTGACTTTAGCCACCAATCAGATAACCTCCTCCTAGTTAAATGTACCCGCTTAAAGTCTATTTTGCCTTCCCGGTCCCTAAACCCCAGTGCTTTGAAAAACTCTGCGCCATCATCCTGAACTATAGGGTGAAGCCCTTTACAGAACATTATCAAGTGTTCGGCAGTGTTTTCTTCCTCTCCACACGCACTGCATACTGTGTCTACCCCTTCGTATTTGGCCCGTTATGTCTTGGTTCGCAGTACTCCCGTCCTGGCCTCAAACAGTAGAGAACTACCCCGAGTATTATCATAGATCCTTTCCTTGGAAATTTCCTGCTTAAAAGTTCGATAGATCTCTAGTGCGGACTTCTTAATCATGCCCATTCTCCACATGTCAGTCTCCGTTTCTTTCACTTTCTTCTTAACCGATCGTTTTTTTTTCTGATTTGGCCACCTGCTGTTTTCTAAGTATTTACCAGTCAATTTCCTGGTTCGCTTCCTCCATTTTGTATCGACATTCTTCAATTACAAGTAGCTGAAAACCTTCCTAGCCCAACGCTCTTCCCCCATTTCTCTCAATCGCTTCTCAAATTTTATCTTGCTGCTAGCTTCCCTGCCCTCAAATGAAGTCCATCCCATGTCACCTTGTACTCCCTGATTTGGTGTATTCCCGTGAGCTCCTAAAGCAAGCCTACCTATTCCACGTTGCTTAATTTCTAATCTTGCTTGAACTTCTGATCTCATGCACAAGATCTCATGCTCATGATCAACGTTACTAGATTAGATAAAAAAGTACCTAGTAACGTTGCTCATGATCTCATGCACCAAACGCACAACGACAGCGCCACCACATTTTCGTGACGTATGTCCGAAGGAATTTGTTAGATTTAGCGCCCCCCTCCCAGGTGAGGCGGGAAGCGTTTTTTTCTCGGCCGGCTGTGGGTAGGCCTTTTGGAGAAGCTCTTCACAGTTGTAGATACCTTTCTAATCGTTTTTTCAATGTGGTTTAGCTACAACAAGCTTCACAATGACAGATTGAAAAAAAGAAAAAAAAGATGTCACACTGGGCTGCGCACAACATCGTCAATCTCTGAGATTTTTGACCACTACATTAAACGATTACTTGGTACATGCAGAAACAAAAATGTAATAGCTACAGATGCTTCTGTCAACAATAAAAAGGGAGGTGTAGGAATTGCGTCTGATTCCCTCGGCTGGTCTTTTTCAGTAAGGCTTCCCGATTTTACTCCTATATTTGAAGCTGAGCTAGTAGCTATTATTTTAGCCCTTCGTAAAATTCCTACGACAGAGACCAGTGCAATCATCCTAACAGACTCACTTTCGGTGTGTGCAGCTCTGACAAATTCTGAACAATCTCGTGCCCTAGCAGCGTTCTACACATTAGCACCGCCGCATTTAAAACTCCTCAAATTAGTGTGGGTCCCAGGTCACTGTGGATTACAATTAAATGAATTGGCAGATGCTTTGGCACGAGCATCACTCGATGGACCAGTAATTTCAGTATTTCCCGAGTTAGAATACTTATCAGGGGTTAGATATAGGAAATTCGCTATTTTTACAGATAGTTTTGAAAATATCACACAATGGACAGATCATCAGCACCTCAAATTTCCATGGAAAGCCCAGTGGAGTCCATCAAAAAAACTTGAAATTATAATTTCTAGATTCCGGTGCCCTGTCCCCCCATTAAATTTTTATTTACACAGAGCGGGTCTGACACTTTCCCCCCTTTGTCCGTTCTGCGAAGAATCAGAAACTATTGAACAATATTTTGGCTCATGTCGTAACTATGCATTAACTAGGAAACGACTTTTAGATATTCCATTTGCGAAGCTAGATTTAAATTTAACCGCAGAAAATGTTCTAAGTTTTGGTGCCTCTGTTTTGGGAAATTGCCACAGAGATGCATCAGATGCGGTGTGTAATTTTATTCAAGACTCTAAACGTTTACGTTTTTCAACATAAAGCCCTCGTTAACAAATACTAAAAAAACGGGTCGAAAAGTAATTTTCTATTCTGGATAAATCCGTGACATACCAAATTAATCGGGTTTGGCAAAACCAGCTGTCTGGTCGGCTCCCAAAATCAAGTTGTAGCTATTAGTGTCTACTTTGTTATTGATTTTTTTCTCACTATCTAAATCTTTGGTTTATTTCTTTTTTTCCAACATACTGTCCTAACTATACAACTCCCCCCCTTTTTTCACGTTGTAAGCAATATTGCAGTTATCGTTCATATGAGACTATTTGTTCTCTTGGCCAATCCCCCAGAGTGGGTACGAGCCATGGATTAAAGGATACAAACAAACAAACATCGTCTGAGCCTGACCAATCAAGTGAAGTTTCTTCTGCTCACCCATTTGCGTCTTTGCACAAAGGCACTTCACAAGAAGCGAATATCTTCTTGAAGTACCTGAAGCTCACTAGCCCGTCACCTAGGCTCTCAGCCCAAGGGAAACAATTTGCGAGGCGCTTGTGGTCTATAAAACTTTTTTTCGGGGGGGGGGGGGGTAAAAAAAGACCCACAACCAGTTATTGAGAACGCCATGCTGTAAACAGATAAAATGAGCCACTACTCGGAAGTGCGTTCTATAACTAATTAGTGTGCAGAAAATAAAAGGTTTTCATCCTAATAACGCTCGTGCTTTTCGTCTCTTACTTTTACATTACGAATGATATGGGGCTTTATTTACAGATGAGTGCTTGAGTAAATGATGGTTCGATGTTGAAGGTGTTTCAAGCAATGGCTCACAACTTAGTTCATCAATTCACTCTTCTACCACTTCTCATCAATAGAGTGCTTCAGTGTCGTGATGTGCTCACTTTCGGCACCCTTTCAATATTTCGATCAGTTCAGTCGCACACGCGCGTAGGCATCCTGTAATTACAGAAGCTAATTAACACACTGCTGTGTTGGGGGCTGGCTGGTCCCAACGAAGCAGAAGAAGAAGAAGACGGCCGACGGAGACGTACGCGGCCGGCGGGGACACCGACCAGCCTGAACACGCGGGTTGGCGCGAGGCGCCGAAAGAAAGCACAACAACCGCACTCCACGGCTACCTAACACACACTGCCTTTATTTTACAGTCGCCTTGAGATGCCAGAGCGGCGCCCCCTGGCATCCTCACATGTCAATCCGAAACCCCAGAACACAACAACCATCCCCTCCTCGAAAAAAGCACGCCTATACACTGTTTATATTTATACATGATCGATACAAAAGTATGTACAAGGTATGTGCGTTAGAACATATGAAAATTCAAAACACGGCACACGCACACTACAAGTCCTGAAAATGCACTGACAAACAAGAAAAAATGTACACAACTGTTCGGAACAAGAGTTCTACATCACGTAATCTTCGAACCGACGCGGCTTCTGCCGCTTCCGCTTAGGGCGGGCCCTTTTGGATGTAGAATCAGGTGTCTCTGCACCTTGAGTGGAAGATTGTGAAGGCTCTGAACGAGCAATAAAATTTGGGGTCTCATCAGAGCTCGCAGCATGAGCTTTGGAAGAATTTTGCGGACCGGAGTCTGGTTCAACAGTCTCAGCCGTATTTGAATGTTCGAAGCGAACCGTATGACTTGGTGTACTTGAACCCGCAACACCGCCTGGTAACTCCTCCCCCCTTGAAGAAATGCCTGTACATGGAGGCCACGTGTAACAGTCTGATGCATAGTTGAAAGGCGTGGACGGAACGTGATGAAAAAGACTTTTAGGTGTTGAAGGCGAATCCGTATGAAAAATAACAAGGCGCGAAAGCATTCCAGATGTTACCATCACTTAAGCGAAAAGAAGTGGGGCTAACCTGGCCCAAGACTTTGTAAGGACCCCGATACTTGGGGCGCTTGCCTGGCACACGAACCTTGACTAGATCGCCAGTGCGAACTTTGGACTGCTTTGCACCTCGACGGTGTCGACATACTTTTTCATTGCTTGTTGACGAGAAAAAATCCTGGTGCGGATTTGATCAGGAAAAGACACTGCTATGTTACGATGCAAAGAGACTATGTCGAGAGCAACTCGCGGTTGCCTACCGTGGAGAAGTTGAGCAGGAGACACTCCAGTGGTGCCTTGTGGTGTGAACCTGTACGAAGCTAAACATTCCGTCAAGACTTGCTTGAGGGGACGGTGCTCTAACTGGGCGATCTGGATATGTTCCTTCAGAACGCGATTAAAGCGCTCGATTTGCCCATTTGATTGGGGATAGAAAACTGATGACCTCAAGTGCTGAATTCCTCGTTGTGAAAGAAAAGCCACGAAATGTTGTGACTGAAACTGTGGACCATTGTCCGTAACTATGGCATCAGGAAACCCTTCCCGGCTGAAGATTGAAGACAGCAATTCAATGATGACCTCAGAAGTAACCGTATGTGTGAAACAAACTTCTGGCCATTTGGAATGGTAGTCGATGAGAGAAACAATGAACTGGGCATTTTGCGGAACATTATGCAAAGGACCGATGATGTCCATGCCGAGTTTCTGCCAAGGCCAATCAGGCCACTGGACTGGCTGCAACGGAGAAAACGCAGGTTTGGCAGACTTGTCAGCTGCCTGACATATATGGCAGTTGTAAACTGCATGCTCAACCTGCTTGTCTAAGGCTGGCCACCAGTACCTGTCTCGGGGATTCTGTTTGGTGTGGACAATGCCTGGATGGGTCTCATGGGCAAGCTGTATTAGCTTGTTACGGAAAGAAGCAAGGGGAATCACGCGTTCATCGCGGAAAAGCAAGTCCTCGACACAAGACAGTTCCTGTCGGACTGCGAAAGTAAGGCAAGAATTCAGAAGCAAGAGCACATTTGGAAGGCCATCCTTCACGTAAATATTTGAGAACTTGAGACGAAGTGGAATCTGCAGCTGTAGCTGCCTGAAGCTTAGCTTTATTAATGCAGGAAGTAACTAATGAAACAAGTTCCTCATCCCGCTCTTCAGTAACCGGAATCTGAAGAGGAAGGCGCGACAGTGCATCAGCAACCACGTTATTAGAACCCTTACAATATTGAACACTGAAATTATAATACATGAGTTTGGCACACCAACGGGAAATGCGAATGGGGCGGCACCCTTCGGATCCTGCAGAAAGAAGAGCAACTAGTGCTTGGTGATCTGTACGTAATGTGAAGTGCCGGCCCAGAAGTAAACATGCCATTTCTCACAGGCAAAAAAGACAAGCGAGAGCTTCACGCTCTCCTACTGAATATCTGCGTTCAGCAGGGGTCAATGTACGAGATGCAAAAGCAATAGTGATCAGCTGATCATCTCTGAGTTGTTGAAACACTGCTCCCAGTCCAACATCGGACGCATCCGTCGTGATGACTATGGGAAGCTTCTCATTGAAAATACTAACAGCTGGCTTTGAGGCCAGTATTGACTTAACTTGAATGAAGCTCTGCTCAGCTTCAGCTGACCAGTTAAAAGGCTGTGCTTGACGAAGTAGAGTACGCAGTGGTTCAACAACATCAGCATAGTGACGAACAAACTTGGCATAATAACCAGCAAGACCTAAAAAAGATTGCAAGGTTTTAACATCAGTAGGCCGTGGAGCATTGACAATGGCCTGAACTTTAGCTTCAACAGGTGTCAAGCCGCGGGAACTGACATTATGTCCTAGAAATTGTAACTCATTCACAGAAAAAATGCACTTGTTATTAAGTTTCATACCACTTTCACTGATGCGGTTGAGAACAGTATGCAAGTTAGCATCGTGCTCTTCACGAGTACGTCCCCACACCAAAATATCATCCAAGTAACAAAGGGCACCATTACAACCCTTAAGAATAATTGACATCATTTTTTGAAACACTGCAGGGGTAGATGCAAGCGCGAAACACACGCGGCGAAACCGAAACAAGCCTTCGTGCGATACAAATGTGGTCAAGTCTCTACTGCACTCAGAAAGTTCAACTTGGTGATAAGCGGACGCGAGGTCCAGCTTGGAGAAACATACTACTTTGGAGAGCTGATGAAGCAGTTCTTCAATGTGAGGAAGTGGAAACCAGTCTACGACGATTGCCTTGTTCGGTTCTCGTAAGCCGACGCATAGTCGAAGGGATCCATCTTTTTTCTTGACGACAACCAGCGGAGAAACCCAGTCGGAAGCAGAGACAGGCTCGATGATTCCGCTGGCTTGAAGGCGAGACAGTTCCGCAGAGACTTGCTCACGGAGAAGAAGAGGAATGCGGCGCAGCTTGGCACGCACAGGGCACACACCTGGTCGACGCATCACTTTATGCACAAAACTGCGCACACAACCCAGTTCACGGGTGAACAGGTGGTGGAATTCAGAAGGCGCGTTGGCCGGAAGATCATCTTGGACGTCGACTTGAGCACACGTCATAGACGCACCGTCGATGTTGATGGACAAAGCCCTGATGGCATCACGTCCCAAAAGCGAGCTGCCATTGGCAGTTACATAAAAAGTAATGGAAGCAGTGCGACTGCGATAGGAGACCTGAGCTGTAAAATGACCTAAATTATCAATCGTTTCCTTGGAATATGTTTGTAGAACGACGTGTGAAGGCAAAAGCCGAATGTTGGAAAAATTACTATGAAAGTCAGCGGCACTGATTAAAGAGACTGAGGCACCAGTGTCCACGAGAAATGACAAGGGCACATGGCCCACTGAAACTACGATGCTGGGCTCGGACGTAGTGTGGAGGCCATCCACATTTAAAACAGTGACCGTATTGGTTTGTGCAGTGCTCAAAGGAGCGGACGAAGAAACTGGTTCCGGAAGATTTGCTGGACGGGAATTGCATACGGACTGAAAATGTCCGATTTTTCCGCACGCCAGACAAGTGCGGTTTCTCGCGGCACACTGCGCAAAATTGGCTAAATGCCGAGCCGATCCACAACGAAAGCAATGCGCGGTTGCGCTTGGAGAAGAAAATTGGGAACGCGAATTAGGAGCTCGGTGCTGTTCCTGAAAACTCGAATTTGGCGGAATGGGGTCGCCATATTGTCGGCTTCCTCGACCCCGCGACGCAGAGAGGTCGCCGTGGAAGGACTGTGCAGGCGGGCGTCCATGTTGGCCGCCGCGCCGAGACGAAGGTGAAGGGCCGCCATGTTGACGCGTCCCGTGAAACGAAGAGCCGCCGCCTTGGCCCCCGGCAGCAGAAAGTTGCTGCACTGAATGCGGAGCGAATTGCTCCAACTGGGAGTGAATAAGCTCGTCCTCTCGCGCAATCGAGAGGGCTTCGGATAATGAAATCGAGGAGCCCTTTTGAAGCATGCGGCAGCGGACGTTTTGCGAGGCTACCCCGATGAAAAGCTGATGGCGGATCATATCGTCCTCGAGCGCGCCGAAGCCGCACGACGCGGCGAGCGTTCGAAGAGAAGTAATGAACTACGGCGACTGGCTCACCAAGCAATTGTCGCCTTTCTTGGAATTTCACGCGTGCGAGATAATCGCACGAAACATCTTTAAAATGCTCATCGAAAAGAGCAACAGCATCCTTGAAGGCATCGCCCGACGCTGGCGTCGGCGACGCGTTGGTGGCTTCCAAAGTATAGAAGAGCTTTCACCCGGCAGGGCCCAACGCGTTGAGCAGCAGGGCCTTGCGACGCTCGGGCTTGCTGGCGTCCTCCCCGACCGCGTCTGCGTAGGCCTGAAAGACCAATTTCCAGTCCGCCCACGGAAGTGGCGGGTCTCCGGGCGAATGAAGAAATAGGGGAGGTGGAATAGGAGACGCCTGTTGGGGGGCTGGACTGGTCCCGACGAAGCAAAAGAAGAAAAAAAGAAGAACGGCCGACGGAAGGGACGTAACTCGGCCGGCGGGGGACATCGACCAGCCCGAAACACGCGGGTTGGGCGCTACGCGCCAAAAGAAAGCACAACCGCACTCCACGGCTACCTAACACACACTGGTTTTATTTACAGTCGCCTTGAAATCCCGGATGCCAGAGCGCGCCCGCCCCCTGGCATCCTCACATGTCAATTCGAAACCGAAACTGAACTAACAACCATCCCCTCCTCGAAAAAAGCACGCCTATACACTGTTTATATTTATACATTGATCGATACAAAAGTATATACAAGGTATGTGCGTTAGAACATATGAAAATTCAAAACACGGCACACGCACACTACAAGTCCTGAAAATGCACTGACAAACAAGAAAAAATGTACACAAACTGTTCGGAACAAGAGTTCTACATCACGTAATCTTCGAACCGACGCGGCTTCTGCCGCTTCCGCTTAGGGCGGGCCCTTTTGGGTGTAGAATCAGGTGTCTCTGCACCTTGAGTGGAAGATTGTGAAGGCTCTGAACGAGCAATAAAATTTGGGGTCTCATCAGAGCTCGCAGCATGAGCTTTGGAAGAATTTTGCGGACCGGAGTCTGGTTCAACAGTCTCAGCCGTATTTGAATGTTCGAAGCGAACCGTATGACTTGGTGTACTTGAACCAGCAACACCGCCTGGTAACTCCTCCCCCCTTGAAGAAATGCCTGTACATGGAGGCCACGTGTAACAGTCTGATGCATAGTTGAAAGGCGTGGACGGAACGTGATGAAAAAGACTTTTAGGTGTTGAAGGCGAATCCGTATGAAAAATAACAAGGCGCGAAGCATTCCAGATGTTACCATCACTTAAGCGAAAAGAAGTGGGGCTAACCTGGCCCAAGACTTTGTAAGGACCCCGATACTTGGGGCGCTTGCCTGGCACACGAACCTTGACTAGATCGCCAGTGCGAACTTTGGACTGCTTTGCACCTCGACGGTGTCGACATACTTTTTCATTGCTTGTTGACGAGAAAAAATCCTGGTGCGGATTTGATCAGGAAAAGACACTGCTATGTTACGAGGCAAAGAGACTATGTCGAGAGCAACTCGCTGGTTGCCTACCGTGGAGAAGTTGAGCAGGAGACACTCCAGTGGTGCCTTGTGGTGTGAACCTGTACGAAGCTAAACATTCCGTCAAGACTTGCTTGAGGGGACGGTGCTCTAATTGGGCGATCTGGATATGTTCCTTCAGAACGCGATTAAAGCGCTCGATTTGCCCATTTGATTGGGGATAGAAAACTGATGACCTCAAGTGCTGAATTCCTCGTTGTGAAAGAAAAGCCACGAAATGTTGGGACTGAAACTGTGGACCATTGTCCGTAACTATGGCATCAGGAAACCCTTCCCGGCTGAAGATTGAAGACAGCAATTCAATGATGACCTCAGAAGTAACCGTATGTGTGAAACAAATTTCTGGCCATTTGGAATGGTAGTCGATGAGAGAAACAATGAACTGGGCATTTTGCGGAACATTATGCAAAGGACCGATGATGTCCATGCCGAGTTTCTGCCAAGGCCAATCAGGCCACTGGACTGGCTGCAACGGAGAAAATGCAGGTTTGGCAGACTTGTCAGCTGCCTGACATATATGGCAGTTGTAAACTGCATGCTCAACCTGCTTGTCTAAGGCTGGCCACCAGTACCTGTCTCGGGGATTCTGTTTGGTGTGGACAATGCCTGGATGGGTCTCATGGGCAAGCTGTATTAGCTTGTTACGGAAAGAAGCAAGGGGAATCACGCGTTCATCGCGGAAAAGCAAGTCCTCGACACAAGACAGTTCCTGTCGGACTGCGAAGTAAGGCAAGAATTCAGAAGCAAGAGCACATTTGGAAGGCCATCCTTCACGTAAATATTTGAGAACTTGAGACGAAGTGGAATCTGCAGCTGTAGCTGCCTGAAGCTCAGCTTTAGTAATGCAGGAAGTAACTAATGAAACAAGTTCCTCATCCCGCTCTTCAGTAACCGGAATCTGAAGAGGAAGGCGCGACAGTGCATCAGCAACCACGTTATTAGAACCCTTACAATATTGAACACTGAAATTATAATACATGAGTTTGGCACACCAACGGGAAATGCGAATGGGGCGGCACCCTTCGGATCCTGCAGAAAGAAGAGCAACTAGTGCTTGGTGATCTGTACGTAATGTGAAGTGCCGGCCCAGAAGTAAACATGCCATTTCTCACAGGCAAAAAGACAAGCGAGAGCTTCACGCTCTCCTACTGAATATCTGCGTTCAGCAGGGGTCAATGTACGAGATGCAAAAGCAATAGTGATCAGCTGATCATCTCTGAGTTGTTGAAACACTGCTCCCAGTCCAACATCGGACGCATCCGTCGTGATGACGATGGGAAGCTTCTCATTGAAAATACTAACAGCTGGCTTTGAGGCCAGTATTGACTTAACTTGAATGAAGCTCTGCTCAGCTTCAGCTGACCAGTTAAAAGGCTGTGCTTGACGAAGTAGAGTACGCAGTGGTTCAACAACATCAGCATAGTGACGAACAAACTTGGCATAATAACCAGCAAGACCTAAAAAAGATTGCAAGGTTTTAACATCAGTAGGCCGTGGGAGCATTGACAATGGCCTGAACTTTAGCTTCAACAGGTGTCAAGCCGCGGGAACTGACATTATGTCCTAGAAATTGTAACTCATTCACAGAAAAAATGCACTTGTTATTAAGTTTCATACCACTTTCACTGATGCGGTTGAGAACAGTATGCAAGTTAGCATCGTGCTCTTCACGAGTACGTCCCCACACCAAAATATCATCCAAGTAACAAAGGGCACCATTACAACCCTTAAGAATAATTGACATCATTTTTTGAAACACTGCAGGGGCAGATGCAAGCGCGAAACACACGCGGCGAAACCGAAACAAGCCTTCGTGCGATACAAATGTGGTCAAGTCTCTACTGCACTCAGAAAGTTCAACTTGGTGATAAGCGGACGCGAGGTCCAGCTTGGAGAAACATACTGCTTTGGAGAGCTGATGAAGCAGTTCTTCAATGTGAGGAAGTGGAAACCAGTCTACGACGATTGCCTTGTTCGGTTCTCGTAAGCCGACGCATAGTCGAAGGGATCCATCTTTTTTCTTGACGACAACCAGCGGAGAAACCCAGTCGGAAGCAGAGACAGGCTCGATGATTCCGCTGGCTTGAAGGCGAGACAGTTCCGCAGAGACTTGCTCACGGAGAAGAAGAGGAATGCGGCGCAGCTTGGCACGCACAGGGCACACACCTGGTCGACGCATCACTTTATGCACAAAACTGCGCACACAACCCAGTTCACGGGTGAACAGGTGGTGGAATTCAGAAGGCGCGTTGGCCGGAAGATCATCTTGGACGTCGACTTGAGCACACGTCATAGACGCACCGTCGATGTTGATGGACAAAGCCCTGATGGCATCACGTCCCAAAAGCGAGCTGCCATTGGCAGTTACATAAAAAGTAATGGAAGCAGTGCGACTGCGATAGGAGACCTGAGCTGTAAAATGACCTAAATTATCAATCGTTTCCTTGGAATATGTTTGTAGAACGACGTGTGAAGGCAAAAGCCGAATGTTGGAAAAATTACTATGAAAGTCAGCGGCACTGATTAAAGAGACTGAGGCACCAGTGTCCACGAGAAATGACAAGGGCACATGGCCCACTGAAACTACGATGCTGGGCTCGGACGTAGTGTGGAGGCCATCCACATTTAAAACAGTGACCGTATTGGTTTGTGCAGTGCTCAAAGGAGCGGACGAAGAAACTGGTTCCGGAAGATTTGCTGGACGGGAATTGCATACGGACTGAAAATGTCCGATTTTTCCGCACGCCAGACAAGTGCGGTTTCTCGCGGCACACTGCGCAAAATTGGCTAAATGCCGAGCCGATCCACAACGAAAGCAATGCGCGGTTGCGCTTGGAGAAGAAAATTGGGAACGCGAATTAGGAGCTCGGTGCTGTTCCTGAAAACTCGAATTTGGCGGAATGGGGTCGCCATATTGTCGGCTTCCTCGACCCCGCGACGCAGAGAGGTCGCCGTGGAAGGACTGTGCAGGCGGGCGTCCATGTTGGCCGCCGCGCCGAGACGAAGGTGAAGGGCCGCCATGTTGACGCGTCCCGTGAAACGAAGAGCCGCCGCCTTGGCCCCCGGCAGCAGAAAGTTGCTGCACTGAATGCGGAGCGAATTGCTCCAACTGGGAGTGAATAAGCTCGTCCTCTCGCGCAATCGAGAGGGCTTCGGATAATGAAATCGAGGAGCCCTTTTGAAGCATGCGGCAGCGGACGTTTTGCGAGGCTACCCCGATGAAAGCTGATGGCGGATCATATCGTCCTCGAGCGCGCCGAAGCCGCACGACGCGGCGAGCGTTCGAAGAGAAGTAATGAACTCGGCGACTGGCTCACCAAGCAATTGTCGCCTTTCTTGGAATTTCACGCGTTCGAGATAATCGCACGAAACATCTTTAAAATGCTCATCGAAAAGAGCAACAGCATCCTTGAAGGCATCGCCCGACGCTGGCGTCGGCGACGCGTTGGTGGCTTCCAAAGTATAGAAGAGCTTTCACCCGGCAGGGCCCAACGCGTTGAGCAGCAGGGCCTTGCGACGCTACGGGCTTGCTGGCGTCCTCCCCGACCGCGTCTGCGTAGGCCTGAAAGACCAATTTCCAGTCCGCCCACGGAAGTGGCGGGTCTCCGGGCGAATGAAGAAATAGGGGAGGTGGAATAGGAGAAGCCATTTCAAACAAGAAGAATGGAGAGGTGCAGACGAGACAAAATTGACGCCAGTACACTGTTTGAACAAGACGAAGGCAGAGGCGGCGTAGCTGTATGAAGAAATGAAGCGACGCAGCACGCAGTAGCCACCTTGCTCGGAACAAAGAGAGTCTAGGGTTAGCACGAACACGGAGAACGAAACGGGTTCTTACAGGTCCTCGTCGCCATTGCTGTGTTGGGGGCTGGCTGGTCCCAACGAAGCAGAAGAAGAAGACGGCCGACGGAGACGGCCGACGGAGACGTACGCGGCCGGCGGGGACACCGACCAGCCCGAACACGCGGGTTGGCGCGACGCGCCGAAAGAAACCACAACAACCGCACTCCACGGCTACCTAACACACACTGGCCTTTATTTTACAGTCGCCTTGAGATGCCAGAGTGGCACCCCCTGGCATCCTCACATGTCAATCCGAAACCGAAACCCCAGAACACAACACACACATTTTCTTGGTCACCATTTGAAGCTATGCACAAGCAACAAAATACATTTTAAATGTTTCACATTGCCCGCACGCGTAGTTAATTCCTATCTCTGCACAGCACATCGCCGGCTAGGGTTCTATGGATAGATGGATGTATCGGGCTGTGCCCTTTAAATTGGGTGGTGGCTCACGTCACCTAGCCATAACGTCAAGTACTATCACTGTGTATTTAAGGATTGAATTTCACTGGCGCCTCGTTTGTAGCCACCAATCAGTTACCCTCCTCCTGGTTATTTCTACCCGCTTAAAGTCTATTTTGCCTTCACTGTCCCTAAACCTTAATGCTTCGAAAAATTCTGCGCCATTATTTTCGGCTACATATAGGGTGGAGCCCTTTACAGAACACTATCAAATGTTCAGCCCTTTCCTCCTCCTCTCCACACGCACTACATATCCTGTCTATGCCTTCGTATTTTGCTCGGTACGTCGTGGTCCGCAATACTCCTGTTCTAGCCTCGAAGAGCAGAGAACTACACTGAGAATTATTGTGGATCTTTTCCTTTGCAATCTCCTGCTTAAAAGTTCAGTAGGTTTCCAGTGATGCTTTCGTAAGCATTCCCATAATCCACATGTCCCTCTCTGTTTCCTTTACCTTATTCTAACCAACGTTTCCTTTTGGCTTGGTATTTTGCTGTTGTCTAAATACTTCCTTGACGATATTCGAGTTCATTTCCTTCATTTAGTATCGACATTCTTTATGTACAAGTAACTGAAAACTTTCCTAGCCCAACCCTTTTCTCCTATTTTTCTCAATCGCTCTCAAACTCTATCTTGCTGCTAGCTTCCCTGCACTCAAACGATGTCCATCCCATGTCACTCTGTTCCCCCTGATTTCGGGTATTCCTATGTGTGCTCCCAAAGCAAGTCTGCCTATGCCACGTTGTTTAATTTCCAATCTTCCTTGAACTGCTGATCTCATGCAGAAGATCACATTACCGGGCGTCAAACATGACACCTTTCCAAATCCCTCTCACAACGTCATACCTACTGTAGTTCCACTGTGGCCTATTTTTCATTACAGCTGCATTCCTAGTGCTCTTAGTCGGTATCTTTCGTGCGCCCATGGTACTCAGCCCCGTTATTTATCCATATGCCCAAGTATTTGTATTTATCCACTATTTCTAGCGGGACTTCCTGTATCTTTCACTGCCTTTGTTTCTTCAAAATCATGATTGCAGATATTTCCCTGCTGAACTTCAAATTTAACCGATCTTCCTCATAACCGCAGATGTCTATCAATCTCTGCAGATCTTCCTTGTTGTCGGCTAATAATACTATATCATCTGCATACATCAATCTCGGTATGCTGTAGGACCGTGTGCTCAGATTTAGGTGCACTGTAAAGAACCCCAGGTGGTCAAAATTTTCAGAGCCCTCCACTATGGTGTCTCTTATAATCATATGGTGGTTTTGAGACGTTAAACCCTGTATATCTATCTATCTATCAATGCTGGTAATGACTGCTCAATGTGTTTTCCTTGCTTGGCAAAAGAGAGGCTGAACCAGAGTCGCTTGCCCTTTAATTTGTCTTCTAGTCCCTTCAGATAGAGCATAAATAACAAAGGTGACTAGGGACATCTTTGTCAAAGCCCGCGTTGTATCGCTATAGGTTCAGATACCTGTTCTTCCCATTTGATAACTACCTTGTTATTTTCATAGATATCCTTTAGAAGATTAGTTATTCCGTCTTCTGCATCTAGTGTGTCCAGTATTCCCCACAAGTATTCTTGAATCACACTATGGTAAGCTCCCTTGATATCTAGAAATGCCAGCCACAGGGGCCTGTGTTCTTTTTCTGCTATTTCAATACACATACTGCATCAATGAAAACAGGTTGTCCTCCAACCTCCTGCATTTATGGAACCCATTTTGTAGTTCTCCCAGCACCCCCTCATTCTCCACCCACGTCTATAGTCTTTCCTTTACTATTTGCATCACCAGCCTGTAAACTACTGATGTCACTTTTATAGGATGGCACCTGTTTATATCTGCTTTGTCCCCCTTTCCTTTATAGATCATGCTCATCCTGTTTAGTTTCCACCTATAGGAAGCTTCACCATCCATTACTGCTTTGCTCGCTGCCTCTCTTATTGTTTGCTTAGAATTTCGTCCTACTTTCTTAGCATAATTGAGATGCCGTCAGGGCCTGTTTATGTGCTATTAAGAACTACTTTCTCTGCCCTTTCCCATTCTCATTGTCCCAGTGGAGCCACTGTGCTAATTGGTCCATCCTCATCTGGTACAGTGCATGCAGCGTTTCCTGGTGTTGAAATCTTTTTATCATCATTGTTTTTATATATTTCATTGCCTCATCCCCTTCTAGTCTGACCCCTTGAACTATATATAAAACCTCTGTTTCATGCTTGTCTTATTACACAGAGAATTGAGATGGTTCCAAAACTTTGCAGCTGCCTTTCTATCCTTTTCATTTACTTCCGCCATCCGTCCGGCCCCCTTTCATGTAATCTTTTCACTGATCAAATAGGACGCTTCCCTTGTGCAGCTCAAAAAGTTGTCCCTTTTTTTAACATCATCTTAGGTTTTACCCCTCTGTTTAGCATACCTGTGTTTAGCATACCTGGTGGCTTCCTGACGTCTCAGTATGGCTCTCTTAACTTCCTCATCCCACCAGCTCTTGGGTTTGTGTCTGCTTTTTCCAGCTGAATTGACTCGTACCTTTGCAAGCTCTAACTCAAACAATCGAGTCATATTTGTGTACGTCTGCTTTGTTTTAGTATCCTTGGTGATTATTTTCTTTATCCCTTCAGTTCTATTTCTATTTGCCTGTCTGAATTGATATTACCGTGTGGTTGCTCGTAATGCCACTTTTGAGATTTCATTTCTCTTCAAAAACTCAGCTTGATCCATTTGTGATCACTACCTAAGCTTCTGGACCCATATTATTCTATGTTCATCACCCTTAGCCGGTCATACATCCTATGTGACATTATTGCGAAATTTATCATCGACTGCAGCCTTCCCACCTCCCATGTTATGTGCCCTTCGCAATTGTGGGTGCTGTTGCAGTTAGTTATGTTGGGTTTTGTGGCGCAAGAGCAACTAAGGCTATGCTGCGCCAGACTCATGGTGAGAATACTTACAGCGGACAGGGTTATGACAATGACTCGAATGTCTTGACGGCGATGACTTATGAGATATGATGAGCGGTGAAGCGTGGCTGTATAAAGGCCTAAAAGGATTGGCTTCGTAAACGCCTGAAGTATATATCTCTTCTAAGAATATTTGTGTGATGCTCGGGGTGGTCAATGTGTATGGTTGGTGCATGAGGTTATGTTAAACCGTAACGGCTTTTACATAGCACTAATACCATACCCATGTCCTTCTAACCAAAGGGCAGGAAGGCAAGTGCCTCGTTGTAAATTCCAGCTGCAGCAGATGCCTCTCCGAAGAGGCTGTGCTACGAGTCACATCAGTCAAGTTTTCCTATGTCTAGTGGTAGCATAGTTTAGCGTAGTTAGATCATGTTCAGAAGTTGTGCTTCATTTAAAAAGCTGATCACATCAGCTATGGGTATTAGGGCATCATCGCCCATTGGATGAAAGGGAATATTTAACCTGTAAAACATACGAAATGTTTTTCTCTTAATGTTTCCATGTGTGGGCAAGCTATTAAAATGTGCATTACAGTTAGTTGCTCCTGACACTTGTCGCATGTTGGGGCTTCTTCACCTGCCAATAGATAGTTATGTGTGATGTGCGTATGACCTATTCGTAGTCGACATATAACTACTTCGATAAAATGCGCTTGATGAAGACAGGTCTTCCATTCACCAAGAACAGGTTTAATTAGGTGAAGTTTGTTGTTTTGTTGTGATTTCCATTCCTGCTGCCAGTGAAAAGTGGTGGCCCGTCAAATAGCTTGAATCCCATCTCTGGCAGGTATGTTGGTTTTTGACTCGCACATATCTTTTGCTGTTGCAGCTAGATGGTCTGCCCTTTCATTGCCTGGAATCCCGACATGACTCGGGACCCAACAG
Source organism: Rhipicephalus annulatus (assembly GCA_013436015.1). Lineage (NCBI taxonomy): Eukaryota > Metazoa > Arthropoda > Arachnida > Ixodida > Ixodidae > Rhipicephalus > Rhipicephalus annulatus. The sequence goes on along the minus strand of WOVY01001132.1, from coordinate 6,445 downwards.
AGGCGTATGGTGTGGTCATCAGGTGTGTGGGATAGCATGTTTAAAATATCGCCTATGAATGGCTCATACTGAGATTTATAATTGAGACTTTTCGGCGTGCTTAACGAGTCTGTAAATATTACAGCTTTTTTATGTTTTGAGCTTATAATGTATCGTACTGCCACCCATAACGCATAGCACTCAGCGGTGTAGATGGATACGAACTGCGGTAGTCTAGTTATTTGCTCGTGTGTTGCTCCTACCCCACTGCTTCCGACATAAGCAGATGCCTTCGAACCATCAGTATAAAATTCTTCGTAAGTGTTGTACGTTTGTTGTAATGTAAGGAATTCTTGTAGTATATGTTCACGTGGGGTGTTTTGTTTTTTTATATGTGTGAGTGAAAAATCTAAGAATTTGGAGAAATCACTCCATGGGGCCAAACTGGGTGGCCTTCTGGCGATGTAGAGTGCTTCGTTAGGAACATTTAGGGTGTGAAATTTTTCTTCAAATCTTAGTATTAGTGGCTTAATTACATTTGGTTTGTTCCCGTAGTGTTGTCGTAGGTCACAGCGTGTGACAATACTATGGCATATATGATCTGGTGAAGAACGAACTCTAAGGACATACGTGAGCATTAGTTTTGTTCTCCTATATTCTAAGGAGTGTTCGTTACTTTCGGCGTATAAGCTCGAAATAGGTGAGGTTCGATAGGCACCTGTTGCGAGGCGTAACCCTTTGTTATGGACAGGGTCTAGGCGCTTAAGGTACGAGTATCTTGCTGAACTGTAAATTATACTACCATAGTCTAATTTGCTGCGTACTAAAGAGCGGTAGATGAGCAGGAGGCACATACGGTCGGAACCCCAGTGCTTTCGGGACAAGACTTTGAGGACAATTAGGGCGCTGTTGGATAACCTGCCCTTAGGTTATCATGCATCCTATGTGACATCAGTGCGTAATCTATCGTTGACTGCAGCTTTCCTACCTCCCATGTTTTTGCCTTTCACACTTCTCGGTACTGTTGCAAATGATCAAATCATGCCTTTCGCACATATCCATGATCATTTTGCCTGTTGAGTCAGTATACCCATCTATATCTTCTATGTGCGCATTCATATTTCCTAGCATAATTATCTCGCACTCTCCTCCTAATTCCTCAATGTCTTTTCATATACACTCCACCATTGCCTGGCTTTTCTCTCTGGCCTTTGCTCCCATTCACAAGTACACCAAACCAAGGAGTGTCATCTGCCCAGCTAATTTCCCTCTTAACCATAAATGTTCCATGCAATATCTGTTCTATTGCAATATTCCCATACGTAGTCCAGATTACAGGATGGTTGATATATGTCCCGAAGATGTGTCTCCACAACACCATATACCACCAGCTCCTCCTGCCTCAACTGCTCTTCTATCTCTTCCCACTTAAATCTATTCCCACCACCCTGCATGTTAATATAGCCTATGTCTGACATAGCTCGGCCCTTGTGCTTACGTCGATTTCTTCTCCCACGTACTACGCGTGGCTTGAATGTTTGTGCCCCTTTAGGTTTGTCTTTGGCTACACTGTTGGCCTCAGGGCTCTGGGTCCCCCTAAATAAGCTACGGCTTGGCGACCCATTCTGTTACCGACCCTCCTGCCCGTCGCACCACTGTAGTGAATGCTATCCTGTGCAAAGGGGCGAGCGCCGGGCTCGTACACGTCTTGGTTAGCTTCTGGTACGCTGTATCCGAGTTGCCAGCTCAAACCCTTGATCACACACTTGGCCTCCACTACCCTCCTTTCAATCCCACGAGGCTGCCCCTAAACCTCTGGGACTGTGCACATGGTCACATGCACACTCCCAGAAGCTTCTAGGAGCTTACGCATCCCATCCTCTAACTTTCTCTGAAGGTTCTGATCCTTGCCCTTCAACACATCATTGAGCCCAGCATGAATAATGACTAGATTTTCGCCCTCCATGCTGTTTTCTACAACCTCCTGAGCTTTGGCCAGGGCATCCACCATGCTCTTCCCTGACTGTGCCTCCACCCTGACTCTTCCATCTTCCTTCACTGTGTTGAAGACGCCATCCCTAACCCTGGCCACGTTAGAGTCCCCGACCACTAGGACCCTTCTACGCTCCAATCGCTGGCATCCTGTTTGTGATGGCGCCCCTGTTTATTTCACCTGTTTCTCTCTCTGCCGTCTGTCCTGTGTCTCTGCCCCGCTTGAAGACTGCTGCGCCACCTTGCTGTATGTTCTCGGAGCCTCTGTGCTGTGACCAGACACTGGGGCCCCCTGACCTCTCTTCTCGCCTGTGCCTTCCCGCCTGTCGCCTTCTCCGCTACCCACGCCTCCCATCTCATACCGCTCGGGGCCGGGGCAAAGCGCCATTAGCTTCTTTACCCGCTGCTCTAGCTCGGCCTGTCCTTCCCGTTCCGTTCTTTTAAGTGTGAATACACTTTATAAGCGACCCCAAACCATCCACCGCCGTCGGCGGCGTCCGCAGTCTTCTCTCTATCTTTAAAAGAAAGGGACTTGGCGGGCCGCAGCGCGACGCTCTACCGAATAAGCTATGGACGCGACGCTGATATCCGTGTCAGTAACACGCCTTATACCCCCTCCCCCTTCTCTCGCTCCTCCGCTCTCCTCGCTCGCTGCAGCTGCGCGCGCACCCCTCTCTCTGTCACGCGCCCGCCTTCTCTCTCAGACTCCCGTCGAGAGCGGGTCGTGCGATGGATGTCCCGGAGGCAACGCTACCATCAACAACGAATGCAGTACAACCGAATGCCAGCACTGCACCCGTCGTTGGGGGTGATGGTACCGCGGTGGTTTCGCCGACGTTGGAAGACAAGGCGGTGCTGCGAAGGGCTCGTGAGACCGAACGTAAGCGGGCGAAGCGTGCAGCGGATGCCGAACTGCGCGCTCGCGAGGCCGAGGACAAGCGGCGAAGCGTGCAGAGGATGCCATACTTCGCGCTCGCGAGGCCGAGGACAAGCGGGCGAAGCATGCAGCGGATGGTGAACTGCGCGCTCGCGAGGCCGAGATGAGGCGTCAGCATCGAGCCGCGAACACGGCCCAAGAAGCGGAACGACAATGCAAGCGTCAGGCGGAGAAGGGCGATGAAGGCCGGCGTCAAGATGCCGCTCGCAATCGTCAGCGGCGAGTGGACGTTCCCGAAGCCGTTCCAGCCAGTGAACGTGCCGCGCGGGAGAGGGTGCGAGCGCTGGACTTTGCTCGTCCGTACGCGTCGTGAAGTGTAAATAAATAATACTTCGTATATAATGTATCTGTGTACAAATGCTTCATGACAAACAACACTTAACTTCATTAATTACACTTTAATCATCATCATCAGTAATAAAACTTCCAAGCATTTCCCCGAGGGTGAACATGGTTAAGTGCGAATGCACGAGGTGATGCTATGAGGGGGAGTAAAGTTAAAATCCGTTGACATTCGCCAGTGAGTTAACGTAAACTCCCCCGTGTGATCAAATTGCGATTCCCAGGAACTCTTACACCATAAAGGCACTATAGTGTGATTAATAAATATAATAGTGCGAATTAATAAATACCCCTCATAGCATTACCCCGCGCATTCGCACTTAACCATGTTCACCCTCGGGGAAATGCTTGGGAATTTTTTGAAGGTCACCCTTCATTTGCTCTAATAGGTTGGCGTTAGCCTCCTTCCGATCACGCGACGCTCCGAGCTGTTTTTGGAGTTCTATCCTCTGCTCCCGTTCCGCCCTAAGCTCCCCCTGAAGCCCCTTGATGCTAGATTCCATGCGCTGCACGGCCACGTTCAGTGCCTCGCACAGCCTGCACACGAAACTCACCTTCTGCGTGTCGGCCAAACTCGTGAGTTCTGCCTCATCTAAGTAGCACCAGCGCTTGAATTCTTCGCACTGCGCCAGTTCACTCTCGCACGTGGTTTTCTTAGCCTCCTTAGCCATCGCCCACCCGACCATCGGACCGAGTGCCCGACAGGCCTACGTTCAACCCTAACCCTGCTATCCAGCCGTCTCCGTTAACTCTCCTACCTCAACAACTGTTTGAAGCTGCCGCCTACACCGTACACATACGTGTTCAATTTCGCTAGTAGCCTCTCACTAGGTCCCCTTCGTGTTCGGCTCTAGCTCTTTAACAACTAACCGGGCGCCCCGACCTTCTTCAAAACAGCCGCCTAGCCCGTTCACCTGGTCAACGTCACTACAACGTTGCCCGTGTCCCACACGTACAGTACTCGCAACGCTAATTATTGATTAGGAAAGAAAAAACTAATAATGGTGTTCACAAACACAAAGAAATGAAGAGAAACTTATCTCTAGTTGCGCACTGCTTCTGCACCAACCGACCATGCACAACCTTGGACAACCTTAAATCCCCAAACTTACCCTATGTGGGTACCATGGATGGATGGATGGTTGGATATGGCTGTACCCTTTAGATTGGGCGGTGGCTAGCGCCACCAAGCCGTAACACTCAATGAACCAAAAACTAGATTTACTTTTTTCTTTAAGAAGTGAGTTTGAGGATTCGTACTTTGCAGTGAAGAGTTTAATTTTCACTCGTGCCTTGACTTTAGCCACCAATCAGATAACCTCCTTCTAGTTAAATGTACCCGCTTAAAGCCTATTTTGCCCTCCCGGTCCCTAAACCCCAGTGCTTTGAAAAACTCTGCGCTATCATCCTGAACTATAGGGTGAAGCCCTTTACAGAACATTATCAAGTGTTCGGCAGTGTTTTCTTCCTCTCCACACGCACTGCATACTGTGTCTACCCCTTCGTATTTGGCCCGTTATGTCTTGGTTCGCAGTACTCCCGTCCTGGCCTCAAACAGTTGAGAACTACCCCGAGTATTATCATAGATCCTTTCCTTGGAAATTTCCTGATTAAAAGTTCGATAGATCTCTAGTGCGGACTTCTTAATCATGCCCATTCTCCACATGTCAGTCTCCGTTTCCTTCACTTTCTTCTTAACCGATCGTTTTTTTTTCTGATTTGGCCACCTGCTGTTTTCTAAGTATTTACCAGTCAATTTCCTGGTTCGCTTCCTCCATTTTGTATCGACATTCTTCATGTACAAGTAGCTGAAAACCTTCCTAGCCCAACGCTCTTCCCCCATTTCTCTAAATCGCTTCTCAAATTTTATCTTAGCTTCCCTGCCCTCAAATGAAGTCCATCCCATGTCACCTTGTACTCCCTGATTTGGTGTATTCCCGTGAGCTCCTAAAGCAAACCTACCTATTCCACGTTGCTTAATTTCTAATCTTGCTTGAACTTCTCATCTCATGCACAAGATCTCATGCTCATGATCAACGTTACTAGATTAGATAAAAAAGCATCTAGTAACGTTGCTCATGATCTCATGCACCAAACGCACAACGACAGCGCCACCACATTTTCGTGACGTATGTCCGAAGGAATTTGTTAGATTTAGCGCCCCCCTTCCAGGTGAGGCGGGAAGTGTTTTTTTTTTTTTCGGCCTGCTGTGGGTAGGCCTTTTGGAGAAGCTCTTCACAGTTGTAGATACCTTTCTAGTCGTTTTTTTAATGTGGTTTAGCTACAACAAGCTTCACAATGACAGATTGAAAAAAAAGAAAAAAAAGATGTCACACTGGGCTGCGCACAACTTCGTCAATCTCTGAGATTTTTGACCACTACATTAACCGATTACTTGGTACATGCAGAAACAAAAAATGTAATAGCTACAGATGCTTCTGTCAACAATAAAAAGGCAGGTGTAGGAATTGCGTCTGATTCCCTCGGCTGGTCTTTTTCAGTAAGGCTTCCAGATTTTACTCCTATATTTGAAGCTGAGCTAGTAGCTATTATTTTAGCCCTTCGTAAAATTCCTACGACAGAGATCAGTGCAATCATCCTAACAGACTCACTTTCGGTGTGTGCAGCTCTGACAAATTCTGAACAATCTCGTGCCCTCGCAGCGTTCCACACATTAGCACCGCCGCATTTAAAACTCCTCAAATTAGTGTGGGTCCCAGGTCACTGCGGATTACAATTAAATGAATTGGCAGATGCTTTGGCACGAGCATCACTCGATGGACCAGTAATTTCAGTATTTCCCGAGTTAGAATACTTATCAGGGGTTAGATATAGGAAATTCGCTATTTTTACAGATAGTTTAGAAAATATGACACAATGGACAGATTATCAGCACCTCAAATTTCCATGGAAAGCCCAGTGGAGTCCGTCAAAAAAACTTGAAATTATAATTTCTAGATTCCGGTGCCCTGTCCCCCCATTAAATTTTTATTTACACAGAGCGGGTCTGACACTTTCCCCCCTTTGTCCGTTCTGCGAAGAATCAGAAACTATTGAACAATATTTTGGCTCATGTCGTAACTATGCATTAACTAGGAAACGACTTTTAGATATTCCATTTGCGAAGCTAGATTTAAATTTAACCGCAGAAAATGTTCTAAGTTTTGGTGCCTCTGTTTTGGGAAATTGCCACCA
>WOVY01001131.1:0-62207 GCA_013436015.1 Rhipicephalus annulatus | reverse complement strand
TGGGGTTCAACGTCCCAAAACCACCATTTAGAGACGCCGTAGTGGAGGACTCCGGAAATTTTGACCACCTGGGTTCTTTAACGTGCACCCAAATCTGAGTACACGGGCCTACAACATTTCCGCCTCCATCGGAAATGCAGCCGCGCCGCACCGGGAATAATCATATGGTGGTAAAGCCCCAAAATTAAGTAACAGATGTGTACGATGCCACAAAACACTGGTATTATGAACAAAGAGGCAAGCTGAGAGATAACGCTTGAGCTTGCGATAATGGCAGACCTGCCGTGCAACATACACCACGTTCGGCCGATGAAGCTTAAATACGCAGCTGACGTTGACGCGACTTGAATAAGACATATATACGAAATAGATAGCAATCACTGGAACCATATTGACGTCTTACCAGCATTGCACCTGCATATAGGGTCTTCCAAAACAGCTACCACACCTCGCGTGGCTATATAGAGTAGTTTATTTGCGCGCCAAATATTTGGGTTCGACTCCGGCTGGGACCCTGATGTTTATTCTTTGCATTCATATTGTCAACTTTGCTGATGTCAGTTTTTTTTTTCTTATCGCTTTTATATTCAAATTACCGATGTCTGCTCTCACGGTTCTTAACAAGATATAAACTTCCACACTGTGTGTACCAGAAACACTTGAGCACATATTTTGTGTCTGTCCAGCATACGCACGTGAACGACAAACACTGATTTCTTCTACTGAACAATGTAGCAGCAGGTCATTAACTGATCAGACCGTGTTGGATCCTTGACCAGACACCAACAGTGCAATTGGGTCATAGGAGCGGTTATAACCTTTTTGGAAGCAACTGGACTATGTGGGCGGCTATAAAATTTGTCTCAGCTAGAAAGAATACTACATACACCTCTCGCTCTCACCTTCGTCATTTATTATTCTTTCTTTTCCCCTTCCCCTCCCCCACTGTAGAGCAGCAGGCTTAAGCAAGCTCAGGCTGACCTTACTTCCTTTCTGTAAATAAACCTATCTCTCTCCTCTCTCTCCTCTCTCTCTCCAATCACATGTGGCGCATACCCGCCTACCCTGGACCGTGCTACGAGTATGTACCACGCGTGTCTAGGAATGAGTTCGACGGCGTACGCGACAAAGTTTTGACATTATTCACGTCATGACCAGCCATACACATTATGGAAATCCTCTTACCCTCACATACTAATTTTAGTCTAGGCAAAAGCAGGCTAGACCTTACGACGTTAAGCAGGCGATCATGAGAGCACCCAGACCTCAGCGGCTAGGTCATAGCTATATAAATAGGTAAATACTAGACACTTATATATATATATATATATATATATCTATATGAATATATATAATATATATATATATATTATATATTATATATATATCTATATATATATCTGTAATGAATTAATGAATCTGAGTAACGGACGCTCTGCTGGCAACGAAGAAGAAGATGATGATCGGTGGCTGCAGTAGTAGCTCGCGCACGCCGCTCGCCATTAGCCAGACCTGCCTGATAAAGGACATTTTGCCAAGCTACGTCTGAACCTTTCTCGACGTACAACACCTCTATTTTAAGTGGTGGAGGAGCCGGGGTTCCCATCAACCTGGAACTTCGCAATCGAACGCTACCCTCACCGTTCGCCATGACTGCTCCTGGCCCTTCTCAAGCTGCCTCACCAACGACAGTCTACTGTACTGGCGCGCCTCGGCAACGCGACCCACCAATTTTTTCGCGGCAACGATGAACAAGACGTCGAGGACTGGCTCGCCGAGTACGAAATCGTAAGCGCTTCCATCAAGTGGAACGCCTGCGACCAGCTCACAAACGTGCGCTTTTACCTCGCTGATGTGGCCAGCCTCTGGTTCAAGAACCACCAAGGCGAAATTACCAACTGGTCCGCCTTCAAGACCACCATCTCCGCGGTCTTCGGCCGTCCCGCCGTGCGCCGGCTTCGCGCGGAACAGCGTCTCCGTAGTCGAGTCCAGCGCAGGGACGAGACCTTTACGAGTTACATTGAAGATGTCTTGTCCCTTTGCAAGCGCGTCGATGAATCTCTAACCGAACGCGACAAAATCAAGCACATCATCAAGGAGTTGACGACGACACCTTCCAGATGCTCGTCGCTAGGAATCCACAGACCGTCACCGATGTTGTCCACCTCTGTCAGGAGTACGACGAGTTGCGTAAAGCAGCGTGTCTCGACGCGCAGGGCCGCAGAAGATACGGCTGAAGTTTCCGCCCTCGTACACGACGTCGCTGCTGATCACACCGTCTTACTCCCCCAAATCAAAACAATTCATTCGTGAGGAAGTTGCGGCGTCAGCTTTCTCTTGTGGCCGAAGCATCCGCGCCAGTGACCTCGTTAGACCCACGTCTACGCCAGGTCATTGAGACACAGGTCACGCAGCACTGCCTCCATCGCCACCTGTCCCTACGCCGCTGAACTACGCTGCCGTCGTTGCTAGAACCCCAGCCCCACCTGTCTCTGGCGCATACCGGTGCACCGGGTCCTCCTACCCCTACGACGCTGCTACATACACCGGAACCCCATCCCGTTTCGCCCCTGCACCTTCTGTCGTTAAACCCATGGCGCACCTTGGATAATCGGCCCATATGTTTCGCATGCGGTTTTGTGGGACATATAGCACGCTACTGTCGCCCGTCGTAACTTCCAGCCTCCAGAACCACGGGATTCTGCAAATTACCAAGCTGCCCAGAAGATCCCCGGCGACCACTTCTCCTATCACCGACTCATTGTCCCCACGACGCCCTGTCGATTCTCGCCCGGTCATTACCACCCCGTCGCCGATCTGTCTCCCCGATGCTTCGGCGCACGAGCCCCGCTCGAGAGGAAAACTGACAGCCGCAGTTCCGGAGGCAAGAACTGCGTCGTCATCGAACTTTCTCAGACCTCACTCTTGTCGACCAACGAAATGATGTGCTAGTAGAAGGTGTTGCTGTACGTGCACTTGTCGACACAGGCGCCCGTCGTTTCTGTAATTAGTGAAAACTGTGTCGCGATTTGAGAAAAGTTACAACGCCGCTTACGAATCTTGCTCTGCGTACAGCCACCTCCCATTTCATCGCGCCGACAGCTCAGTGCACAGCACGCGTTCTTATTCAAGATGTGTTGGTACGCCGTCAACTTTGTTGTTCTCCCACGTTCATCTTACGACGTGATACTAGGATGGGATTTCCTTTCTACCCATCAGGCCCTCGTCGACTGCGCTCGTGCTGAACTCACGTTGACGAATCCGTGCCTTGATATCGACCACCACAGTCCCTCGAAAGTGTTTGCCGCAGCTGACGTCCGCATCGCGCCGTTGTCCGCCGTCCTAGTGCCTGTGTTTTCCCCTGCTGCCACTACTCGACGCTCCTGTTCCAACCAACTATAGCTAGTGTGCAACACCGAACCATCGTCCTCCCGTTTGCCGTCATCAACTTTTCCAATGGTTCGGCGGTACTTTATGCGTGCAACGTTTCTGCTTGCCCGTACATCCTGCTACGCGGTGAGTGTCTGGGAAGCCTCGAGACCTTAAATTGTATTTTCGAAGACCCCATCTATCCAGACAAGCCATTCTACCGACTTGTGCCATTACACACCCGCAACTGACGCTAATGACCTATGGATGTATTTCGCAAGTCCAATCGATTGTAACCTCACGCCTGGGCAGCAGAAACAGCTGATCAAGCTCCTACAGCGTTTTCGAGCCTCGTTTGACCACAATCAGCCTTCCTTAGGTCGAGCGTCATCTGTTGTACACCGTATAGATACCGGTCAAGAGACGCCATTACGGCAGCGTCCATATCGTGTGTCAACTACCGAACGCCGTGCCATCAATGAACAGGTTGACGACATGCTGACACGTGGCATAATCGAACCGTCAAGCAGTCCCTGGGCCTCTCCAGTTGTGTTGGTGAAGAAGAAGGACGGATCCATCAGGTTTTGCGTGGACTACCGGCGTCTCAACCGAATCACGCGCAAGGATGTCTATCCGCTTCCACGCATTGACGATGCCTTGGACTGCATACAGGGAGCCGAATTTTTCTCTTCTTTAGATCTCCGCTCTGGATACTGGCAGGTACCCATGGCAGAGGCCGATCGTGAAAAAACTGCTTTCATCACGCCCGACGGGCTTTACGAATTCACAGTGATGCCCTTCGGCCTTCTGCAACGCGCCAGCTACTTTCGAGCGGATGATGGACTCTATCTTTCGAGGCCTCAAATGGAACGTTTGCCTTTGTTATTTAGATGATATTGTCGTCTTTTCAACTGATTTTGCAACCCATTTAACCCGCCTCGAGAAGTCCTCGCGTGTATTTCTGCCGCGGGGCTGCAACTGAATCTGAAGAAGTGCAATTTCGCCGCTCGAAAGCTTACGATCCTTGGCCACGTGGTTTCAAAAGACGGCATTTCTTCCTGACCCTGCCAAACTTACAGCCGTTTCAGCTTTTCCCAAACCGACCACCATGAAAGAGCTCCGAAGCTTCATAGGCCTTTGCTCTTACTTCCGGCGGCTTCGTCCGCAATTTCGCGACGATCATCGCTCCTTTGACCAAGCTCCTCGCCGGCTGCAGAGACCTTTCAGCCTGGTCTGCCACCTGTGACGACTCTTTCAATGAACTGCGCCGCCTCCTCACGTCGCCGCCTATTCTGCGACACTACGACCCATCGGCACCCACAGAGATCCACACCGACGCTAGTGGTGTCGGGCTAGGCGCTATTCTTGCACAGAAGAATGACGGCTTCTAAAAGTACGTGGTTGCCTACGCAAGCCGAACTCTTAGCAAAGCCGAAAGCAACTATTCTGTCACTGAAAAGGAATGCCTCGCCATTATTTGGGCGATAGAAAAATTTCGACCTTACGTGTACGGGCGCCCTTTTGACGTCGTGACTGACCACCACGCCCTCTGCTGGTTGTCGTCATTGAAGGATCCAAGCGGTCGCCTCGCCCGATGGGCATTTACGCCTCCAAGAATATAATATTCGCGTGGTCTATCGCTCCGGCCGGAAACATTCGGACGCAGACGCCCTATCCCGTTCGCCTCTACCCCCTGACCCGGACTGCTGCGAAAGTATAACCTGTGATGCCACTGCCGTCACCATCGCCGACATGCCATCTGAGCAACGCAAGGACCCTTGGGTTGCTTCGATTCTAGACATCCTGGCTGGGCGGACGGCTTCCCCCCCTTCTCGCACGTTGCGTCGGCAAGTGGAGCACTTCGCCACTCGCGACGACGTGCTGTACCGACGCAACTACGCACCCGGTGGACGTCAGTGGCTACTCGTGATTCCACGTCATCTGCGATCCGAAATTTGTTCCACGTTTCACGACGACCCCCAATGTGGCCACGCAGGTTTCCTGAAGACTTATTCTCGCATACGTCTCCGATATTACTGGCGTGGCATGTACCGTTTTATACGACAATACGTTCGGGCCTGCTCGACGTGCCAGAGACGAAAAACTCCCCCTTGTCACGCCAGCGGTACCTTGCTACCCTTACCATGCCCATTCCGACCATTCGACCGCGTCGGCATCGATATCTATGGTCCCCTTCCCAACACTGCTGACGGTAACCGCTGGATCATAGTTGCCGTCGACCATCTCACGCGGTATGCCGAAACTTCATCCCTTCCCTCGTCTACAGCAAAAGACGTTGCGACTTTCGTTCTTCACAACATCGTATTACGTCATGGACCACTTCGGGAGTTACTGAGCGATCGTGGTCGCGTATTCTTGTCAGACGTCATCACAGCATTGCTGCGTGAGTGCCACGTCGTTCACCGCACTACAAGCGCCTATCATCCCCAGACCAATGGAATGACAGAGCGCTTCAACCACACCCTTGGTGACATGCTGTCTATGTATATCTCGTCAGACCACTCCATTGGGACCGAGTGCTCCCGTTTATCATGTTCGCTTATAATACCGCCATTCAAAGCACTACTGGGTTCTCTCCTTTTTTCCTCCTTTACGGACGCGAACCTTCTTGCACTATGGACACCATTCTTTCGTACAAACCTGACTCCTCAGAGTCCACGACTTCGTCTCAAGCCGCTACATACGCTGAGGAATGCCGCCAACTGGCAAGAGCATTCACAACCCAAGACCAAGGACGCCAAAAGCACCACCATGACGCATCAAATAACACCACTTCCTACGATCCAGGTTCACTCGTCTGGCTGCATGTTCCCTCTGCTACACCTGGCCTTCTACCAAGTTGGTCCCCAAGTATCACGGCCCATATCGTGTGCTACAAAAAACGTCACCGGTGAATTACCTCATCGAGCCACTGGAACCATCTTCTGACCAACGTCGTCGTGGCCAGGAAATTGTCCACGTCTCGAGACTTAAGCCCTGCTACGACCCTCCCGTGTTTACTTGTCCATAGGTCGCCAGGATGGCTCCTTATTTCGCGGGGAGCAATTGTAATGAATTAATGAATCTGAGTAACGGACGCTCTGCTGGCAACGAAGCAGACGATGATGATCGGTGGCTGCAGTAGTAGCTTGCGCACGCCGCTCGCCATTAGCCAGACCTGCCTGATAAAGGACATTTTACCAAGCTACGTCTGAACCTTTCTCGACGTACAACACCTCTATTTATTATATATATATATATATATATATATATATATATTATATATATATATATTATATATTGTGATGAAGATCGAAACTGGCACTCTGGCACAGACGCGCATGCTAGGTGAGCGAGGAAGAAGCGGCAGAATAAGACAACGGTTGTGGAACTGGTCGGTAGACAACAACTTATTGTTCCTTAACGCTAGAACTCCCACATTTATTCGAGGTCATTCACGCTCCGCCTTAGATTTAAGCTTTGTAAGCTCGGCCATTGCTAGTACATCGTGGACGGCCCTTGATTGCGCCTCCAACAGTGACCACTTTCCAATAATGTTCGAGATCGCTTGCCCGTCAAACCATCATGCTTCCATGCCCGAACCTATATAAATTATGCAAAATTTTAACACGACCTAAAAACTGCTTTAGACGCTCCTTCTCAGGATGGAGATGACACTAAAGCTATGAAAATAAGCGCAGTAATTAAAAGGGCATACAAAAACACTGAATTTACTGTTAAATCGGCGAAGAGAATACCCTATAGCCCCTGGTGGAATTCCAACTGTTCACGAGATCACAGACGACGACAGGCAGCTTGGAAGACGCTAATACATAATCAGTCCTCTAAGAACTGGGCGGATTATAAATTTCTTGCCGCTGTATTTAAACACACGGTGGCCCAAGCTAAAGAAGATTATGATAAAAGACATTTCGATTTTCTCTCGAAATCCAAAAATAAGAAAGCTTTATTTCAACATATGCGATCTCGCAAAATCCTGCCGTCTACATTAAATACTAATTATAAAAAACTATCATTGGAAGAAACGAAGAACTCTTTAGAGTCAATTGGCAGAGGTCTAGAAATTAGATTTTCTTCGATTATGGCTTTCAACTGGCAAAAGTCTAGCATAAGCACTGACTTCGAAAACGTAACGCTGTCTGAAGCATCAAAAGTCATTCGAGATCTACCATCGTCAGCTCCTGGTCCAGATGGAATCACAGTTCCTATGATTAAAATTTTATTCAAGCTATCCCCCGGCGACGTCATTAATCTCATAAACTACTCTTTAAAGAATGCCTGGATACCGTATGACAGGAAAATATCTAAGGTAATCCCATTAATAAAAAAGCAAGGAGTAGGTTTTACCCTAGAAAATATCAGACCCATCTCGCTAACTTCGAACATGGTGAAACTCATAGAGAGGGTTCTAAAGGGCCGAATAAACTCCTGGATGACGAATAAGGTCATATTAAAGCCAAATCAAATTGGTTTTCGTTGTGAATGCTCAATTTGGTGCGCCCATGCGGATTTAGAGAGTCGAATACAGCTTGCTCGTAAAAGGAAAGAGTACCCAGCATTAGCAACTCTCGACCTAGGTAAAGCGTACGACAGTGTCGAGCACTCTATTCTACTGATTACCTTGCAGAGTCTAAAGTTTCCTCAGTATATTACTGAGTGGATAGCAGAATTCCTAAAATTAAAGGAATTGTATTGAGTGAAGGATGGCTGTTGTTCGCATAAATTCAAACAGAAACGTGGTGTTCCACAAGGGTCCGTCCTATCTCCAGCATTATTCAATATACTGATGAGCTCTATTCCAATTGTTCAGGATGTCACTGTCTACATTTATGCAGATGATATCGCGTTCTTCGCTGCAGAGAGCGACATTTACTCACTACATCAAAAACTGCAAAGATATATTAATACACTAGAAATTTGGTTGCAATGCATTTCATTGTCATTGAACATCAGTAAAAGTGCGCTCTTGGTGTTTCCTATAGCAGATACAGTTTCAATTTCTGTATTGTATAATCGGGAACCTATTCCACAAGTAGATTCAGTCAAGTACTTAGGAATGATTTATAATGAAAAACTAAAGTGGAGCCCACACATTGAATATATAACAGCAAAGGCACAACGGGCGTTAGGTTTATTACGAAGGTTAAGCAACAGAAAATACAGGCTGCGCAGACACACGATGTTAATGATATATAAAATGTATGTGCGACCAATATTGGAATTTGGGTGCGTATTATTCTAGGGGGCCGCTGATTATAAAATTAAACCTCTAGTATTGTTAGAGCGAGAAGCCCTGCGAATATGCCTGGGACTTCCCAGGTTCGTGGCGAATAGTGTATTGTATCAAGAAGCGCGATTGCCAACACTCCTCTGTCGATTCCGCATTCTAACGGTTCAAACCTTCTTAAAGTTCTACAGTTTACCGGCGCGAAGATCAGAGTACGCATTTATCAGCGACCCTGACTCTTTCTTTCTTGCACATTGGCCTCGATTTCATACCCCTCAGATAATTTTCGCTAAAAAGAAACTGGATTGCATAAATGTAGACATTAGCACAGTAATTGAAACTAATTTTTCTACCATCAACATTAGAATAGAGTACGATGAAATCTTCTCCCCACAAGCCAAGTTGCAATCTCTGAGATTTTTAGATGCGGAGCATCTAATACTCGAGGCTTGTAGTGCGACGCCGTCCGCAAGCTTCCTCCTCCTTCTTCCACCATCTGTGCATCTCTTCCTCCTCTACACACCGCGCGCGCTTCACTCCTCCACCATCTGTGCACCCTTCCTCCTCTACACACCGCGTGCGCTTCTCCTCTTCACGAACATTCGCTAGCTGTATAATGTAGCGCGCATGCGCCGTCACGCTTCGAGAACATCGGCAGCTGACGCGCGCGCATGCGCCGTTGCGCTTCTCCCCCTTCTCGAACATTCGACAGCTGACGCGCGCATGCACCGTCACCCACCATCTGTGCCACGCGCGCTTCTCCCCTTCGAGAACATTCTACAATTCTCCTGATTCTCCAGTGGACGCGCATGCGCCGTCGCGCTTCGAGAACATTCAACAGCTGACAGTGCATGCGCCGTCGCGCTGTATATATACTCAAGGTCGGCGCTCGCTCGCTCAGTTGCCGCTCGTCGGTTGGTTTGTACGGCGCGTCGACGTCCAAGGTCGCGGTGAAATGAATTCCAACGAATCCACAAACACAATGATCGACGTCCCTTCGACCAGCGCCGCCCTTTCGCATACGTGTGTACGTGTTCACTCATTCAACACCCCCTCCTACAACCACGTTAACCAATTTAGCCATCGACCCAAGTAAGTCGCAATTCAACACCCCATTTCACAACCACGTTAACCAATTTAGCCATCGACCCAAGCAAGTCGCACTTTAACACCCCGTTAACCAATTATATGCTCCGCATCCTCGTCAGTCTTCCCCCGAGGGAAGCTGCGGGCAATTTTTTACCACTACATTAAACGATTACTTGGTACACGCAGAAACAAAAAATGTAATAGCTACAGATGCTTCTGTCAACAATGAAAAGGCAGGTGTAGGAATTGCGTCTGATTCCCTCGGCTAGTCTTTTTCAGTAAGGCTTCCAGATTTTACTCCTATATTTGAAGCTGAGCTAGTAGCTATTATTTTAGCCCTTCGTAAAATTCCTACGACAGAGACCAGTGCAATCATCCTAACAGACTCACTTTCGGTGTGTGCAGCTCTGACAAACTCTGAACAATCTCGTGCCCTAGCAGCGTTCCACACATTAGCACCGCCGCATTTAAAACTCCTCAAATTAGTGTGGGTCCCAGGTCACTGCGGATTACAATTAAATTAATTGGCAGATGCTTTGGCACGAGCATCACTCGATGGACCAGTAATTTCAGTACTTCCCGAGTTAGAATACTTATCAGGGGTTAGATATAGGAAATTCGCTATTTTTACAGATAGTTTAGAAAATATCACACAATGGACAGATTATCAGCATCTCAAATTTCCACGGAAAGCCCAGTGGAGTCCGTCAAAAAAACTTGAAATTATAATTTCTAGATTCCGGTGCCGTGTCCCCCCATTAAATTTTTATTTACACAGAGCTGGTCTGACACTTTCCCCCCTTTGTCCGTTCTGCGAAGAATCAGAAACTATTGAACATTATTTTGGCTCATGTCGTAACTTTGCATTAATTAGGAAACGACTTTTAGATATTCCATTTGCGAAGCTAGGTTTGAATTTAACCGCAGAAAATGTTCTAAGTTTTGGTGCCTCTGTTTTGGGAAATTGCCACAGAGATGCATTCGATGCGGTGTGTAATTTTATTCAAGACTCTAAACGTTTTTCAACATAAAGCCCTCGTTACCAAATACTCGAAAAAAACGGGTCGAAAAGTAATTTTCTATTCTGGATAAATCCGTGACATACCAAATTAATCGGGTTTGGCAAAACCAGCTGTCTGGTCGGCTCCCAAAATCAAGTTGTAGCTATTAGTGTCTACTTTGTTATTGATTTTGTTCTCACTATCTAAATCTTTGGTTTATTTCTTTTTTTCCAACATACTGTCTTAACTATACAACTCCCCCCCCCCTTTTTTGTTGTAAGCAATAATGCAGTTATCGTTCATATGAGACTATTTGTTCTCTTGGCCAATCCCCCAGAGTGGGTACGAGCCATGGATTAAAGGATACAAACAAACAAACAAACAGCTGGCCCAGGATCGGGTGTTGTCTCTTTTCTCTTCGTTAGAATGGCGCAGTTCGACAAGTGAATCATCTGCGGGAAGCCACTGGTACGTGTCATCGTGGTTCGTCGGCATCGCGGGCTTCTCCATCGAGGAACGCCGTTCACGCTTCCTTGGCAATGCGGTCCCACCCGCCGTTTCAACTACCCTTCAGACCACCAGTGGACGGTGTCCAAGCCTCCCCTAGGGTTGTAGGGCATGACCTTATTGACACCCTGCCACCGTTTCACGGCAGGGATCCGCACCGGCTCCTGTCCTTTGGGAATGCCGCTCACGCTTCCCATGGCCTACATTCCCGTTGCCGCACTCTTTCAACATATGAGCTACCATGGAACGCCATCCAGGCTTCTCTGCTCGTCAACCTCACCGGCGTGGGTGATGCAACCGCTACTTATTCGAAGACCGCGATCACCGACTTTTCGGGCTTCACACACGAGAGCACCGCGAACCTACGGCGTACCATCGCGCTACTCCGCGTCAAGACTAACGAAATGACAGCGTCAATCTCCGAGCGAGCTCCTACAATGTTGCCAAAATTGCGTGCCACTAATGCCGTGTTGGATGTAGCTGCCTCGCACGACCTTGAGGCAAGCCCATTGGACCAACGCAGGCAACTTTGGGGCACCCCCCTGCAGCTCTCAGACCAGCTTGACGGCGTTGCCTCAGTGATATCCGCATTCTCACGTGCCGCCCCACCGTCGCTGTCCACCTACGAGCTGCCGGAATTCAACGGGTTCCGGAACGACGCCAACAGCTGGGTGGCAACCGTCAATGCGCTAGCAATGCGCGCGGCCTGGACGGAGAATCAGAAATGGTATGTGGTCATAGACCGTCTTCAGGAAGGCGCAGCGGCGTGGCACCGGTATGAAGGTTGGAAGCAGCAGTGATGGGCGGAGTGGAAGTTCAACCTCATGGCTGCTTTCGGTCTGATTGCCTGTGTCACCTGCCCATGCAACTCGACCTTCTCTCAGGACAAAACTCGGGAAAAGCCCGACCTAGAGGATGCAATTCGAGCCCCTACCATCCTGTCATCTCTCAGTGACCAAGATGTAGGGAACAATCACGATCGTGTAACTCTGCCTTGCACAGGCATTTCTGCTGTCGTATTTAGAGCTCCTGAGAAGCACCGGCCCGACGGTGCAGCTGTGTTCGGCGGGTCCCTGATGGCAAGCTTAGCGCAACGCTCCGCAAGAGGCCCCAACGCAGGTCGTCCGGTCGACTTAGAGGCACCGGCCCCCATCCTACTGGACATTCTATCACCTAATGAGACAGGTCTTTCCGCTGAGTCTAATAACATCCCATCTGACCAGACGGAAGAGGATATGCGTGCGACGCATGCACTGCTTGAATCAGTAGAGTCTCCGATTTTCAGAACGGCTTTCGTCGAGAATCTACCACCAGTACGCAGTGTGGCTTCAAGAATCGCCGACTTTATACCGTCCGGGAGCCCCATAGCGACAACGCTGCGCAAGTCACGCACTACGCAAGTCACGGCGCAGGAGCCACGCCACAGGTCAGCACGAGGACTACACCCCAAGTTAGTGCAGATGTCTAATCGCACCGAAAAACATCCCTCTATCTGCCGAAAATTGCGCAGACGGCTGCGCAAGATGCTACTTGTTTCGTTGCCGGATCCACCATTTCCTGCCCTGTTTTCTAAAATGTGGTGGGACAAAGGAAAGCGTTCTGTGATCAACCTGCCACCATGTCGATCCAGTCGGGGCCCCCCGCCAGAACCATCTCCAAAAAAACCACACCACCGCAGGAAACTTCTACCACGAGAATGCCTGCTCGGTCCACCAAAGGAAAACCGAAGTCGAACTGCTTTCAAGTCGCAGCGTGGCCGAGACTGTAGGCTGCCACGCGACAGTCAATGTCGGCCGCCGGAGCCAATTTTGACAAACTTCAAGCGTGGTATATATATATATATATAAGTGTGTGTGTGTGTGTGCGTGCGTGCGTGCGTGCGTGCGTGCGTGCGTGCGTGCGTGCGTGTGTGCGTGTGTGTGTGTGTGTGTGTGTGTGTGTGTGTGTGTGTGTGTGTGTGTGTGTGTGTGTTGTGTGTGTGTGTGTGTGTGTGTGTGTGTGTGTGTGTGTGTGTGTGTGTGTGTGGTGTGTGTGTGTGTGTGTGTGTGTGTGGTGTGTGTGTGTGTGTGTGT
The DNA here is from genome assembly GCA_013436015.1 of Rhipicephalus annulatus. Classification (NCBI taxonomy): domain Eukaryota; kingdom Metazoa; phylum Arthropoda; class Arachnida; order Ixodida; family Ixodidae; genus Rhipicephalus; species Rhipicephalus annulatus. Next base: position 48,921 of record WOVY01001131.1, on the reverse strand, counting down.
GTGTGTGTGTGTGTGTGTGTGTGTGTGTGTGTGGTGTGTGTGTGTGTGTGTGTGTGTGTGTGTGTGTGTGTGTGTGTGTGTGTGTGTGTGTGTGTGTGTGTGTGTGTGTGTGTGACACTAAGATGAATGGGAGATGTGGCCTGGCTCATACCCCATGTTTACTCCGTTCTCACTTCTTCCTTCTCGGCTTCTACCAATCATCGCTTCATACGTCACATGATTCCCTCTCCCCCGAAAGAAGGCATGGATTACGAACAAGGAAAAGTACACAAGGAGAGGTTGAGAAGTCACAAATGTCAAAATGCACAATTGGTTTCAAGGCCCCGTGGTGTTCCGTAAACTCGCAAAACTTCAGGAAAGAGTGCAGCAGTCCGGTTAACGCAGGAGTTCTGGTGGGCGAGGCTGATGGTTGCGTCCTGGATAACACGAGAATGCTTTGGACGTGGAGATAGCTAAAATCGCAGCCGGCATTCTTGTGAAGAACAAACGAGGTTCGAACACCTTGCAGAATGGACAGTTCAGATATCGTAGGCATCGAATTCTTCGTCGTGGCACAGGTCGTGCAGGCAGCTTGCGTGCGCGTTGATCGTGATTGATTGGGCGCTGCCTCTGTTTCTGCCGAGTACAAGGAGTGCTTTTGTGGCTTTTGGAAATTTTTCTATGGCGATGTCGCAGATGGTTTGATGGAAGGCACATTCTTGATTTTTGGTGGAGAATGTATCCACCACGATGGGCCTTTTTGCAATGTTCTTCAAGCCTTAAGAGTGCACTCGATGAAGTTTTGTTTCGCCGTTGACAATGTTGAAGTATGCGTTGACGTTGTAATTTCTTCGTTTCGTCAACTTGCTTGTGGTGTGACATTGATCGTGTTGCTCCAGGATTCTTAGCGAGTCCTCCGCAGGCTTCTACGATACCAACCAATGCAACTGTTTCCGGCGCAAGATAATGTGGCGGGTTTGATGCACTTGAATCTTCTGTATTTATAAACCGTTCATTGTTGGTCGTTGCCTGAAGCGTACTTATGTCATCAGAAGTCGCACCTGCGGTTTTATTTTCATTATATGCAGTGAGGATGTATACTGGATTCACGTCGCTTCGATCTTGTGATTGATGAACACTCGACGCTTCTGCAGAACACTTTTCTTCGCAAGATGCTGATTGTGAATGCTTCTGTCTCTGTGGAACTGCTGAACTGAATACTTTGAACAAATGAGATTCCTGTGAACATTCGTTGTCTGGGTTGGTTTCATGCGGATTTACTAACTCGTCATGCGTAAATGCTACGATCTTGTGAAGTGCTTCATCAGGTTTATCAGTAAAGTTGGTGACAGGAGATGGAACTGCTGAGCTGAATGCTTTGAACGAATGATGTTTCTGTGAACATTCGTTGTCTGGTTTGGTTTCATGTGGATTTACTAACTCGTCGTGCGTAAATGCCGTTACGCGTCCGAAGCCGTGTGGGCCATGTGTTCGACACGAGGCATCAAGTGATTCGGGTTGTTCAGTAATACCTGAAGTATTATGGTGCCGTAAATACATTGGAAATGCCGATTTATTTGCCAGTGAAAAATCCAACCGTAAGACCGGTCTTTTGGCAAAATGGTCTACATTCCTATCGGCATACGGTGGCATTGCCTTCTCTGCTGCGACGTGCAAGTCCCTAGTTGGTGTTGTAATGCGTGAAGTGTATTTGGACGAGTCATACGATGGTACAATGGTGGAATTTTTACTCTGAAGTCTTGTTTGGGAAATACCCTTACTGCGGGAAGACTTCGCGTAAATGTGATAATTGAGTTGAAGAGACTTCAGCTGATGAGGTATGTACAGGTCTTCATCGTATTTTTTGAAACGGGTGATCATTTTTTCTTTGATCTTTTTCCAAGACTCATCATTCTCGAAGATGTGGGTGAGGTAAAATTTGAATGCCTCACCTGAGATGTAGTCAGTGAAGTTGATGATCATCTCCCGTTCCGACCATGATGCAGCGGTGGCATGGAGCTCGAACAGGTTGAACCAGTCCTGTACGGGTCCGTCGTCCGCTGATCCGGTGTACTTAGGGATGTCAAGGTCTTCTGATGCTGCTGTCATGATGCTTGGTGGTCTTGGTGGTCCGCGTTCGGTCACTGCGTCTCGCTGAGGTCTTCGATGATGATGGCCGGGCGATGAAGTGGTCGCGAGGTCTTCATCCTGTCGACTCGTGTGACGCTAAGATGAATGGGAGACGTGGCCTGGCTCATACCCCATGTTTACTCCGTTCTCACTTCTTCCTTCTCGGCTTCTACCAATCATCGCTTCATACGTCATATATATATATATATATATATATATATATATATATATATATATATATATATATATATATATATATATATATATATATATATATTATATATATATATATATAAGAAACCAGCTTTGCGCGTCCGAAAATGTAAAACAAGGTATTCATTATATTTTCAAGCACCTGATGATAATTCGAGTTTGAGCTGTAAGTTTTTTGTTGAGAGTCTGTTCAAAAGGTTTACTTCAATATGGAATTTTTACAATCAAATAAGTAGGGGATTAGAGCACTTGCATAGCAATGAAGTTAAACTAAAGTATCCAGTCCCACTTTACGTGTACAGGACTTCGATGGAGCATGTGGCTATCGAAGAAAAAGCGCTGTCATTCTGTACAAACAATTAAGAACATAGGTTGAAGTGTTTTAAAGAAACCGAAATATGAGTGTATTTGAGTGCCGCATGCTACATTTCTTCACCGGATCTTGGAGTTGCTGGGCTACTGAAAAAATGCAAGATCGGCATTGGCCTGCCTGAAAGTCGCCAACGCGTACGTTAAAAATTGTACAGCTTCGTTTAAAAGCTTGCATCTGATATATTATACGCATGCTCATCAATTGTGTACGTTACGTGACAATAACTTCTGGTGCCAACTTTGGATTTGCAGAGTTTCTAACGGATCGCTGTAGACAGCCAATCATCCCCGCTGGAAAGAAGCGTTGTGAACATGAAGAGAGGACTTACAAGTTCGGCTACAATAAGTACACAGAAAAATGTGAAAAATTTCTTTATTCATCTTGCAAGCACAACCAAAACAACTTCGCAACTAGGAAGCGCTGCCTCGAAGTTTGCGCAGGTGAGTTCGACGTTCATTGCCTCCAAGTTTTTGCGGTTGCCTCCAATAACTATTGAATGCAATGGAATACGGCGTTTGAACCTGCTTCTTATTCCAATTTATACTTTGTTGCGTTCATCAGGTTTCGAAGACAAGCGCATGCTTATAATCACATTATTCTATGTTCCACCTTTGAAACCTTTGTTTGGCTTGGTGCTATGGAAAAAATGAAGTAAATGAAGTGTATATTTGTAAAACTTGTGCCACCTTTGAAACCTTTGTTTGGCTTTGTGCTAAGGAAAAAGAAAGAAGTAAATGAAGTGTATATCTGTAAAACCTGTGCTTATACTCTTAAAATAGTAAAACTTTATTTAAATATTTTTGTACATGTCACTTGCACTAGACAACTTCCGTGAAGCATAGAAGTGTGTCTGTGTTGTGTAACGGAATTGGTGGACTTTCCGGAGAGGTGGATAACACATGGCTGTTGTAACTAGCTTTGCGCACTCATGGGAAACCCGCGCAAGATTTACCTCAGAATGTTATATCTTCCAGCGATGATCTATACCACGAAAACGAACGTGTTGTCAACTTGCTGAGGTCACTGATAAACATACGCACGCTGCTCAAAATACTGGTCCACCTATGAGCTCGTCGCGCACTGCAAATTCTAGTATGGCGTGTAAGCCTTCACGATCGTCATAAATTGCATTGTTGTTCACCTAAGACAAATGAAGGGAAACCCGCCTCCGAATATCCATAAGCGAATGAATGAAGTAAACAAACTAGTGAAATGGCGACTTATGAGTCATAGCTGTTTCGCTCCTGTGGTGCGAATAGCTTAGCATGAATTTTTTTTTGGTCTTCACATATTGCGGTAGCGTAATCCAAAATACACTCCCTATAATAGATGCTTCTCGTTTAACTAGATTTGAAAAGTGTAAATGTGGTTTTTTTATTGCTGTTGTTTTTCAGAAGAATCTCCTTGCCTGTACAGAACGAAGCACAACCTTTGGCGACCCTACGTATCATATTTCTATGATGCCGACAACGATAGATGTCTCAAAACGACGACATTTTTAGCCAAAAAGAAATTCTGGCCGCAAAAAAATCGGTTTAGAAAACTGCAACGATGCTTCACAGAATGCATGCCGAACTACACAACACCAGCCAAGACCACGGAGATGCCGGAAATTCCCGTTATGACTCTAGATGAGTAAATCAAGAATTCGCTTCTAAGATACTGTGCACCTATATATTCAAGCCGGCATATATTAAGCTGGCAATCTACGCAAATGGTGTATCCATGCTGTATCTACAGCACAGAAATGCTATTTATCTCTGATTTTTATATGTAGTTTTACTTTTTCATGGAGGGCCTTCAATGTATCATCAAACGAGAAAATCAACCATCGGCGACAGTACGAGTGATAGATAAAAATATCACGCGATAACCTCAGCATAATAAACTCTGGTGATGTGACAACACCAAAACTTGTGACCTTGTCATGATGGTAACATGGCGTGGCATAGAGTGACGTTCATTAATGCTGGCATGGCATCGCATCATCGCTTGTTCAAAGGCGGGCAGATCACGGTGGCACTACATAACTTGTTGAGGTTCACAAATCTTGCAATTCCTCCCATCCTAGAGGCTGCACAGAACGACGTACGTTGTGTGCACGCAGCTTTCCGAGAAGGGGTGGGGAAGGTGTGTGTGTTTTGGTGGAGGGGGGGGGGGTGAACGTGTACTGCAAAAAAAAACTTTATATGTTGTTCTTGGCGAACCGCTTCCTCGCCATATTGTTGGAAAACTGAGATAATGAGCTCCTCTTGGACACAAGCAACTGCGTGTGAGATCGGTTGCCTTATGATTCATTTCACTGGCCGGAAGAGATGCACCGTGAGTGACATTGAAGAGACCGTACCTCAGGGGCAAAATATGAGGCATGCGCCTTGTGATACGTGTGCATGTGCGCTCCATGCTTCATTCACCGATGTGTAGACATGTCATCACCTCCGGGCATTGCTCTAAATCATTTAGGGTGACTGCATTGGAAGCAAGATTTACGTCCCATAAGCTCGATATACGTGGGTCATTTTCAATTCACAAGTTCAACACGGGTTCTTGTTGTTTAACCAAAAACGCGGGAAGCTGACAAGCGTGCTATCATAGCATACACTGTTTCCTCCCATGTGGGTGTAAACTTACTTCTGCTGCTTTGTACAGTCGTGTTGTTTTTTTGCCCGCATTCAATCGCAAAGCGCAATTCTTTGGTTTGTACGCCTTGCACGACGACGTTGAATTTGACCTTAACCATGCCCCGCAGTACGTCACTGGCCAGTAAAGCATTTTTTGTATTCATTGTTTTGCCTAGCGCTATATCTTTGCTTTTGCTGCAGTTATTTACAGAGTTGAGCCCACCATGCGCGTATTCTTTGTTTCAATGCGCAGAGTGTCTGATTGGGGTGCACTGCATCTCGGTGTGATCCTACCTATTTGTAAATAGTGCTTTCTGTAACACGTACTGTGTTTATGCTGACATATTTGGACACCTCGAAGCTTGTCACAGTATTTAGTGAAGTCTGAATTTTCTGAGAACAACCACTTAAAACTAAGTGCTTGACTGCAAAGTATACGGGCCTTACAGTGTTGAACATTGCTGCTTTTAAAATGAAGATATCAGTGAACACAAGTTAGTTTCGCGGGTACTTTCGCACCTATTTTTTCACCACATAGCGACACTTTGGCATCCAGGAAACAGATTAATTAAACCGAGTATCCTTGTGAGAACGATTGATATGTGGAGTTTAACGTCACAAAACTACCGCATGATTATGATGGCGCGTTCACACTTGGCCTCGAATAGAGCGAAACCAGGGAAACGCTCCAGAAACTGGCTTGTTTCGCCGCTCAAGCGGCCGGAAAAACCACGCCACGTGGCCGGCGCACAAGAATCGCGCTGAGACCAATTTTCCCACCTCGAAAACCGGATCCGGTTTTCGCTTCACAGCCTTGGCTGCGCTAGATCAAACTACGTGACCTAACTAGCCGGCCGCAGATTTAGGATGGCGGCACAGGCGTCGGTGGTGGCTCGCATCGGCTCAAATCGCAAACTACCCGTGCAGCACGACGGAGCTTGATGGCCTCAACGAGGACGCGTTCATCGAGAGCCTGATTTTGATTACAATCGCCGAGAACTCTGGAAGTAGATGTTGCAGCGGCAGCGAGTCGGCAAGCCCCACCATGTCTGACTTTCGTGTACAGCCGGTAAACCACGCCACCACTGCCGGTGCGTTTTTTCGTGTCGTTTCTGCTGGCGCGTATCTCCCGAAACAACATTTGCAAGGTGCGAGCTGTTTCTTTTCACTAGGTTGTGTCAATAACTACAATACGAACTTCAGCTCTCAGAAAGCAGGCAAAATCGAATTAATTGTCAAGGTAGTGACGGCAGTGGTGGCGGTATGTGGCAAAAAGAGTGTGAACAACGTCAGTGCGCGCGATCCTGGTTTTCTGGCCGATCTGGCGTTTTCGTTTTAAGGGCGAAGCTCCTTAAAGCGGCACGCGCTCGTCCCTCGTAGTCGTAGTCGTAGCGTGTAACCAGTGTTACATTTTGACCCGCAAGGTGGTGCCGGTGGAAGATTTCTCCTGTGCTTTGTTGAACAATAAAAAGTTCGCGGCGTGCGCGTTACCTAAAAGCCGAATATACCTGTCTCTCGTTCCCCATCAGCAACCATTGGCATGTACACTGAGCACTATCTGACAAGAAAGGGTTGCTACGTTATACTCGCTGGGTGTAACCTCCTTAGTTTTAGAAAGGTCTGGCGAGCGTTGAGTCGCAGTGCCATGAATACAATGAACTAGTATATACCATGGATTCGAGGTGGTTAACGGTGGGAAGTAGACCCGAAACGCAATCCGTAAGAAAGTGTGCATGTGCCACCTCTTGTTTAGTCCTTGGAATGTCCGCTGGATGGTAGTGCTTCTACGGGGGGGTATATATGATGAAAAGATGCGAGATATATAGTGGTACTTGGAGTGTTTAATAGATGGACGAACGGACGCACAGACAGATGCATGGATAGACGCATGAACGGACGCAGGGGCAGATGCATGGACGAACGCAGGGACAGACGCACGTAGACACACGCACGTACGGGCGGATGGACGCATGGACTGACGGAAGCAAGAACGAATGGACGGACGAATGCTTCGCCCCACTCTCCATCATTCACTCCGTACATATGCTGCCATTTTAGGGGCGAAGCTCTTTATAGCGGCACCCGTTCGTCCCTCGTAGCCGTTGTAGTGTGAAACACGTATAACATTTTGACCTCCAAGGTGGTGCCGGTGAGAGATTTCTTCTGTGCGTTGTTCAACAATAAAAAATAGTGCTCAATGTACATGCCAATGGCTGCTAATGGCGAATGAGAGACAGGAGCATTCGGGTTTTAGTTAACGCGCACACTGCGATCCCCATTAGCAGTCATTGGCATTTACATTGAGCACTATCTGACAAGAAATGGTTGCTACGTTATACTCGCTGGGCTTAACCTCCTTGGTTTTAGAAAGGTTTAGCGAGCGTTGGGCCGCAGTGTCATGAATACAATGAACTAGTATATACCATGAACACGAGGTGGTTAAAGGTGGGAAGTAGACCCACAGCGCAAGCCGTAAGAAAGTGTGCGTGTGCCACCTCTCGTTTAGTCCTTGGAATGTCCGCTGGATGGCGTTGCTTCTATATGGGGAATATATGATGAAAAGATGCGAGATGGTGGCACTTGGAGTGTTGAATAGATTGACGAACGGACACACAGACAGATGCATGGATGGACGCATGAACGGACACAGGGGCGCATGCATGGACGAACGCAGGGACGGACGCACGATCAGACGCACGCACGGACGGGCGATGGACGCATGTACGGTTACACGGACGAATGCATGGACGGACGGAAGCAAGAACGAATGGACGGGCGAATGCTTTGCCCCCCTCCCCACCAAGCTGTATGTATCTTTTAGTGCGAAAACTCACAAACCAGATATGCCTTTTAGAACCATTGTCAGCGAAAATAGTACGTGGCAGGTAATGGTGAGTCGTTACTTGTTGAAACAATTCAACACTCTTTTGTTAGACGACCCGTTCGCTGTCAAGAATTCCTGTTACATAATTGAGTATCTTCAGGACAGTAGCTACGTAGGACATTTCTTCTCTGTCGAAGACGAGAATCTCTTTTTATTCTGTATCACACAGGGAGTTACTCGGGTGCGTGCAGTCGTGCATAGAGAACATTGGGTCTGTGTCTTTTATGAACCATGGCGGAGTTCCGGTAGAGAGTTTTTTAGCCCTCTTAGAATTTTATCTTGGAACAACGTTTATTTCATTTGAAGACAAGTTGTTTGTACAAAGGGAAGGTATTTGTATTGGTTCGTGTGTAGTGCCTGCGCTGTGTATCATCTTTCTGGCTTAGATTGACCGGCACCTTGACTCTGTTTTGTCCAGAGACAAGGTGTTACGCGTTTTTAGATACGTCAACGATTTTCTGGTTCTTTTGAAAAAGGAGTCAAATTAGCACTACTCTGCATGTGTCACTTTTGTTTTAGATATGTTTAGAGCATTTGGACAGGGGCTCAAGTTTACACATGAGCTTCCTGTCAATGACAAATTGCAGTTTTTAGATCTTCTTCTCAGGCTAGACAAAAACCGTGTGTGTTGGATGTATCACCCTCGTGCTCAGAAGGCTTTTTTGCCGTAACATTCCGCTCATTCTAAAGTAGTAAAAAGGGTCATTGCTAGTACGAGCTTACAGTTGGCTCTTACTAGGTCTTGCCACCACGTTCTTGATGAAAGTTTCAGGGACCAAATATCCAGGCTCGTGTTTGCGGGTGTTCCTTTGTTGGTGTTAACGACAGTGTGTGAAAAAATGTCGACATGACGACACCGGCGATTCTGGCAAAAGGAAAAAACACGGAAGAAGCGACCTGTTGTCAGTCCGTATGTGCACAGAGTGGCTCATTCGTTGAAGCACGTCGCCTCTCGTTTTGAGGTCCCTGTCGTGTGCTCGGCACCTCGGCGGCTTTCGCGCATTTGTGCTCGTTCGTGTGGCGTACCAAGTGCTCATTGTTTAAAGAAGCACGAAAAGAAGTTTTTGAATTGTTTGGTATGCATTGTCTACTTGATCCTGCTCAGTTGTGGCAAGGTGTACATTGGCCAGTCGGGTCGTTGTATAAACGATCGCTTAAGGGAACATGCACTGTCAATGAGAAACGGCATGGGTTCGCATTTGCCGCATCATTGTAAAGAATGCTCATGCGAACCGCTACTGCATCGTACGAGAATATTGCTACGAAGCAAAGACAAAGTGGCACGTTAATTGTCAGAGGCGATGTTTATTAGACAATTTGGCGAACAATGTATCAGTGTTCCATCTCTGTGATTGTATGATAATGAATTTGATTTTCTATCTGATAGATTGTGATTATAATTGGTTGGTCTCTTCTCGTTGTACGCATGCGTGAGGGTTTTATAAGACGAGCTTCGGTTCAATAGAAGTCAGTTGCGAGTGTGCGCTTTTCCGAGTCTCTTCTTTCGACATCTTTTAAGTTTGCACCAACGATGTTCTCCACAGTTACACACCAACTAGCCCGACAGCATACATTACTGAGCTATGTTCGTCATTGCACAGGCTCTTAGTTAGTTTTAAAAAGGGGGTGTACTTTGCAATAAAGCATTTGCTAGTCTGCGATCGTCCTGTCCCCTTCGTTCTCGTGTCTCGTTTTTAGCGCAGTTATAATTTTTAACTAGTATATTATGGCTTAATTATTGACGACACGAGGATTTGTATTGTAACCATTTTCTTACACATTCCTGAGCCAGTTAACGGTCCAGAGTGAGGCACGCGCTTCACTCCCTTTATATACACGTACAAGTTGGCGGACGGGAGGTAAAGGCGCCGGAAGGAGAGAGAGAGCGAACGGTGAGATAAAGATCGACAAAGCACTGCACCCATCCTTATTCACCCTCTACTTACAATGCCTCCACTCACGCGGACGCTCCGCCGAGTTCCCTCGATGCGAGCACCCTCACGAGCCAGAGCACGCTCCTCCTGTGCACTCATGCCGTCTTTGACTGGTCATTCGGGAGCGCTCTCATTAGAGAGAGAGAGGCTCCATCGGTTTCCCGTCATTATTTCATCAGCCTTTCTCTTTCTCTCTCAGGACAGCGCTCTTAGAGCACTCCGAAATGACCAGTCAAAGATGGCGTCACTCGCCGTTACTTCACCCGCACCACCTGTTCCAGTTGCTAGGGGCGAGGATAAGCGCGCGCTCCTACAGCTTTTCTTATGGGAGAGAGAGTGAGAGCGGAGAGATAACACTTGCCGGCGCGCAGACGCCGCCGGACGCCTGACATCGGCCGAATAAGAAGTGCTTCCGCGTTTGAAAGGCGGCACCGAGGTACTGTGTGAAGGCCAGCATGAGGCGACACTTACGGTGTGTCCTTATGAGACAAACCCTATCACTGAAAGCGGTATTTGACGTCAGCAGGCGAGTGAAATGCGTAAGAGAACATTTCTAGTCATCTCGGTATCGTCTGGTACATAAAGCCAAACATGCCGCGTCGGGCACTGGTGGAAACAGAATAGGCTTCATTGTACGCGTGTGCATATATAGGAGTCAGAAGGGCCGTGTCTTCATGCCTTTAGCAGATAAGTTCTCCGGGTAAAGCGTTTAACAGATATGAAGCGCTTTCGTGGCGCACGTGTAAATATGATACATCTACCTTTGTTTGAAAACAAAACAAGGATGACAAAGAACATAAAGTAGCAGGGCACACTAGAGTTCAAGGCACTTGCACGAAGTTTTGGTTGTAGGCCGGACGTGGAGGCAGGTGGTCGACGTTCTCTGAGGGGCCATCTTGGGGCTGGTGTGGGTGAGACACTTATTGCGGCAATGGGCTGTGCGGACGTACACGGAGCGGTGCATGCAACATGTCGATGTGCTGTCGCGTTTCTTTGACTGGACTGTACCTCAAATCGTACCCACGGCCCCTCAAAGCTTTTTCCAGCCTCTGGATTACGCAGCACGTTTCTTAGCTGTTCGTCTTGCGCCGTTTCCGTGGCTAGCCACCTCCATGTGCCCTTACTATTGAGTGAAGAGACTGTACTCACGGAATGTATTTCTACACAGTTGCTGTCGAAGTCGCAGGCCGTTGTCTTAGTTGTGGCACGTGACAGCATGTCAGCAAGAAGGAGATGCTTCCCTGCAACAAATTTCAATCGAACGTCATAAAGAGCAATCTCAGAAAGAATATTTGCAACCTCGGAGGCATGTCACCAATCGCCTTCTGTGAGATTGCGATTAAAGAGTGGTGGTCTGTTTCAGCAATAACCTGGCGACTGTAGACGAAGTTATTAAGCCTTTCACAACCAAACACTACCGTCATGGCCTCTTTTTCAATTTGAGAATAACGCTGCTGCGTTTGGGCCTGAGACCCTGTATCTATTTTATGTTCGACCGAGATGTTTACGTTCATTAGAACCATCAAGTCGCGTTGGCTTATTGCTCCTCTTGTCAATACCTCTCAAACGCCGAAGTCATCTTCGTGATCTTGCATTTCACCAACCAGCGCCGAGGACCTGCAGCAAATTTAAAAACGGTTCCTCTTTTGCATTTTCTGCAAGTTCGTACGAATGCAGGACAGTTTTCAAGCTGATGTGTTCGGCCGCACTTGGAGCACGTGTACGTCTTCACTTCTGCAAGTTTTGGGGTTCGGGCCTGCGTTGCGAACGGCGTCTACTTGGTTTTGTCCTCGTTCCCAGGTTTCTTGTGTGACGAGTGGAGTACAATATTTAGTACAACGTAGATTTAGAGGTGGAAATAGGACGAAAATGTGTGTGGTGCGCGGCGGTGCCGCTCATGAGGGAGTGAGAAGAAGACGAAGGAGGTTGTAACGCTCGAGAAGCCAGGCGGGCTGAGGCAGTCGGAGAGGAGCCATGAGAGAAAGAGAAGAAGAAGAACACGCACGTCTGAAGGTCAGACCAGTGCTTCCACTTGGTATCGCCATCGCATGACGAGAACCGAACGCGGCCTCAATCAGTGTTATCCTCAGTGCTAAGTCTCAATCGGAGTCGTTATCCAGGGACCATAGCAGAAGAAGGTTGTCCAGAGCGCTTACATCGTCCTACACGAAGACAGAGCCACGTCACCGCTCGAACAGATCTCCGTCGTCCTGGTCCCTGGTTCCCTGGTCACAGCTGTCCGGGCTGTTCACGTTGGGTCGTCGCTCTGTTCCTTCCAGCCTTTTCGAGTTCCTGTTCAGCTGTCTTCGGTGTCTGGGTGCACCCTTCCGGGGTGTGCGGCCATTACGGGCGGTGCTGACTTGACCTCAGCTGACTGATGTCTGTCGCGTCTCCCGGCCAGGCAAACTCTGCCTGGTCGGCATCCCTCACTAATGATAATTTACCCATTGATCGTTTCTTGCACAGCGGTCTCAGCAGCATTCCAGTGGCTCTGGTCCCAACAAATGGGACTTCTATTCACATGAAAAATCCCAAAAAAATCCAAGAAGAGCTACGAAAGGTGACCTAACACTTCCAACTCATCGCCGAGGTGCGACGGTTTGGTCGTGGAGGTATTTTGTGCTGTTCCCCAGATCAGACTTGCGTATAAGATCTGCTAAAATGCACATCGTTTGCATCTCTCCCGGTGAGCCCTTTTGTTCCTCCTAACTTGGTCTGTGTGAAAGGTTTGGTTCGTGGTGTAGACTTGAGCCTGTCTCCGCCCGAAATTCTATAGATGTTTTTTGCTGCAGGCGCGGTGGCAGTTTTTCGCTGTTCACGTAACGCTGACAAAAATAAGATCCCAACAGAGTCGATGATAGTTACCTTTGCTGGAACTACAAGACCAACAGAGATCAAAGCGTGGCCACTGGTATATCGGGCCGAAGTGCTATCTCCTCGTCCACTGCAGTGCCATAGATGCTGGCGTTTTGGGCATAGCATAAAGAGTTGCCGATCAGTAGAGCGGTGTCGAATGTGTGCAGGACAACACAACTCCAAAGAATGCACAGCTCAGGAAAGGTCTTGCTGTCCCTGTGGTGGCCCTCACCCATCTGATGATGGCACAAGCCCTGCGAGAGCTCAGAAGATTCAAATTATGGAAATAATTGAGCAAAAACGTTATTCAAGACGCGAATCTCGAATCGCCGTCGCAGAGCGCTCTCGTGGGTACGCAGTTTCCGCAATACGTAATAACCACGCCATGGACTCGTCACTCTCAGACGTGATAGCCTCGACCGTTGAGGAAACAATGACAAAGCTATTGGAGAACTTTTTTGTGACGCTGACGGAGTCATTTGCTCAAATAGTAAATGCACAAATCACTCAAGTCTTCATGAATGTTAATCATCCACATGCAACCTCTATGCTTTCTTCATCTAAAGAGGTGAATGCAGGATATGTAGAAATTATCGGGTGGCTGGCCTTCTAAGCCCAGCTACCCGATAACAACACCTGTTGAAGAATTATATACATCAAGATCTGGTTGGTCGAACTGCGGCCGTAAAATAATCCCCATTGAACATCTGGATTGGAGCTCCGATTCAGGTTCACAGGACTCACAAATGGAATTCGACACCAAAAAAATGAAACGGCGGGCATCGCAACAATAAAACGGATCTCCAGTGAGTCCTAAAGGGAAAAGTAAAAAATATCAGAAAGAAATAGCATCAAAAGAGGATTTTTTGAGAAATAGCTTATTGAAGAAGGCAGTGAATGCTGCCGGCATATCCTCAAAATAGGTGGATTAAGAATCTTGCAGTTGAATTGCCGGTCAGTTTTTTCCGCAACTACTGATTTATTTTGCCTTTGTAATCAGCACTCCCCAGATGTTATAGTGTTAGAAAAAACTTGGCTTTCTAAAGAAAAAAACCGTTCATCTTAAAAACTACCGAACATTTCGCTTAGCCCGCCCCTCTCGAGGAGGTGGTTTAGCAGTGTTTATATCTTCAAAAATTGCACATCGGGTAAAATTTACAGGTCAAATAATGAGTTTAGAAAGTGACATTTTAACATTAGATATCGCTCTTCCGGGACACCTTCCCTTTTCGCTACTAAACGCTTATTTTCCGTCAGGTGTTCAAAATTCTAGTGTTTTAGATACTGTAATTTTGTCTTGCAGAAAAGACATATTAATGGTAGGAGACTTCAATTCTCATCACACTTCGTGGGGATTCAGAACAGATATGATTGGAAAGCGCTTGTGGGATATTGTTCCTAAAAATAATTTAACATGCATTAACCAGTGAACCCCCACGTTTGTATGTAATCAGTGTCATTCTGCGATTGATCTGACTTTCTGTAATCCTAGCATCTGTATTTCTACATGGTCTACTTTAAACTCGGGTACAAATAGCGATCACTTTCCTACATTGTTCGAGCTTGTAGGTCCCGTGAGCTCAATAATCAGGCAGCCCACTCCTCACATTAATTTTATACATTTGAACAGACACTACGCGTGCCTTTGTCAAAACGAACCGAGGTGAATAAGGAGCGAAATGTTACCAACTTTAAGGGTGTTATAAAACAATCTTTAAGTAAAGCTAAATTCACAGTTCAGGTCTCTAAACAACGCTCTTTGAATCATTGGCGGAACTCTGATTGTTCACGTCATTACAGGCTAATAAAAGCAGCGTGAAGAAAACTGCTCTGTAATCAGTGCCCTAGAAACTAAAGCGATTGCAAATACGCGGCTGCAATTTTTAAGCGAACAGTTGCAGTTGCGAAGGATAACTATGATAGCCAACGCTCCGAGTTCCTTTCAAAGCCTGGCCACAGGAAATCACTTCTCAACTTCTTTAAAGCCCGAAAAGTATTCCCACCATTAACAAACCTCGAATCAATAGTTTGAACGCCACGTGAGTTGCCTACTTTTCTGGAAAATAATGCTCAAGGGCTGGAAAGCCGCTTCACGGCAGCTAACTTTTACCCCTCGCCGTGCCCTGTTAACAGCGATGACTTTGAAGAGGTTACAGCGTCGGAAATCACACAAGTAGTGAAAATATTACCCGATTTTGCTGCAGGTCCCGACGGAATAACTGCATCGGTAATAAAAATAAATCATAAAGTATCACCTCAAGATTTACTTGCAATAGTTAACCACTCAATTAGACATTCGTGCATTCCACCTGACTGAGTGGAGAATCGCGAAAATAATTCCTTTATTAAAGAAACATAAAGCTGGGTTTACTTTGGATAATATGTGGCCTATTTCACTCACATCTAATCTGGTAAAACCAATCGAAAGACTTCTAGACATTAGGATAGACAACTGGATGGACGAAAATGCAATTTTAAGCCCATGCCAAATTGGATTCAGGCACGGCTGCTCCATTTGGTGTGCCCATGTTGATCTGGAAAGCATGATACAACTAGCTCGTTCTAAGAAACAGGTTTCCGCCTTAGTAACTTTAGATATTGCAAAAGCTTATGACAGTGTGGAACACATTAAACTGATAAAGTCGCTAACGCATATCGGGTTACCAAATTACTTCGTGGCATGGGTTTACTCCTTTCTAAAAGATAGAGAATTCTATTGCTCTCAATCCGGCATGTCGTCTTCAAAGTATCAACAAACTAGAGGTCTCCCCCAAGGTTCGGTACTTTCACCATTATTCTTTAATATTGTATTGCGCACAATTCTAGTACAACATGATGTGCAGGTGTATGTATACGCTGACGACATTACATTTTTTGCTACAGCTACAGATATACATACATTATATCAGATGCTACAGTTTTATATGAACGCTCTGGATACATGGTTAGACGACATTAATCTATCATTAAACATCAGAAAAAGTGCTGTCGTAGTTTTTCCTATAAGTGTTCCAGTGCAGATTTCCGTACTTTACAGACAGGACTTTATCCCGCAGGTGAAATCGAATAAATACTTGGGAGTGACTTATACTGAAAACCTAAATTGGAGTCCGCATATAGAAAATATGGCAGCTAAAGGAGCACTGGCGCTTGGGATGCTTCGTAGACTCTGCAATAAACGTTGTGGTTTACGTCGTGATGTGCTAGTAATGATATATTGTATGTATATTCGCTCAATATTGGAGTTTGGCTCTGTCTTGTTTTCTGGAGTATGCGCCTACAAAATTAGACCACTGGTACTACTAGAACGTTACGTTTATGCCTTGGGCTCCCTAAATTTGTCACAAATAATATTTTATATAAAGAAGCACGCCTGCCTTCTCTTCGTGCTAGGTTCCAAATACTAGCAGTCTGTATTTTCCTACAAATATACGCATCCCCACATAGGAGGTCACAATATGCTTTCATTATTGAGCCGACAACATTTTTTTAACCAACAGTGGTCTAGAGTAAAGTGTCCTTAAGTCATCGTCGTACAGAAGCTCTTGGAAACATTACATGTTAACCTTCGTGAAGTACGGGTACTATGAACACCTATTCAAAGAATGAATATAGAGTTTGACAATATTTTACCTAATAATTGCAAAACTCTTCCCAGTATATATCTAAATGGCATTTTGAAAGACCACTTGGCAAGATTAGACACAAAGATTGCAATAGCAACTGATGCTTCAGTTCGCGAAGAGAAGGCAGGAGTCGGAATTACATCTTCAGTGTTTGATTGGTCTTTTTCGATTGGTTTACCTGATTTCACACCTATTTATAAAGCAGAATTACTGGCAATTCTCTTAGCGCTACGAAAATTAGCTCAATCAGTAACAGGTGCTATTGTTCTTTCAGACTGCTTGTCTGTGTGTAGTTCAGTAACTGCGCCTAATACGTCCAATGCTTTAAAAGTATTTTACGATCTTGTCCCAAGATATTTACGACTCATTCGCTTGGTGTGGATACCAGGGCATAAAGGTTTAACCCTCAATGAATATGCAGATGCACTCGCAGTGGCCTCACATAAATATCCCATAATTTCTATATTGCCGACGCTGGCATTTATCGCCGTGGCACGCTCTGAAAAATTTGTCATGTTAGATCAGTTTGAAAAATCTCCCTTGGCAACATTGAATTTTCTCAATTTAAGTACCCTTGGAAAAATCGATGGTGCTTCTCTGGAACGGCGAAGATATCAATTACGAGACTAAGATGCCAAGTCCCTCCACCCCCCTGAACTTTTATCTACACAGGTCTGGTCTGGCACAGTCTCCCCTATGCCTCCACTGCAACGGGAGTGAATCCCTTCACCATTTCCTCTTAACATGCGGGTTATACACAAACCATAAAAAGAGACTGTTAGAAAAACCTCTCTGTAGGTTGGCTCTAAATTCATCCTTTCCAGTGGTTCTCTCATTTAAAGGAACTGAAAAGGGATTTAGCCACAGAAATGTTTGCAAGGCCATATGCGATTTTCTAAAGACAACAAAACGATTAGAATGTCAAGCTGAGGCATAAATTCACTTTATTTAAAATCATATTAGCCTGTTCGTTCTTTGTATTACCTCTATTTTATTTCTAATCTATTGTTTACCAATTGGTTCTTTGTTTAAACATCGTTATCTAAATAATCCGGCTGCTAAAACAACTCCACTTCACAAATGAGGCACCGTCCGTTTCATGGCCTATCCCCCGTAGTGGGTTGCGCCAGGACTCTGAGGAACAACAAACCAACCAACCAACCAACCAACCAACCAACCAGTCGGACAGCAGGAGATAACGAGGGTTGCGACGGCTATCGGTTCGTTGCGGCGCCGAACGTCTCACGGGTGGACTCAAGGCGAACCTGGATGACGAGGAACGCCGGGCGACAATGGTGCAAGCTTCACCGCCGAGACCCGCGAGTGAGTTTGGGACTCCAGGGGCGACTGAGCCAGGCAAGCTGAGGCCTTGCTGCGGGACTGGCCTACCGGTGTTCCAGGCGTGGTCAGGCACGCATCTGGCCAGCCACGATACAGTGAAGCGGCCGTCCCAGTGACTGTCGTGATAGCAGCACCACAAGCTCAAGGTGACACGGCGACACGTCAGACCATCTCGTCGACAGCGACGAGTGAGTGGCTCACGTGCAGTGTTGTGTTAAATAACTGCGCGGTGCCAAGGTCGCGGAACCAAGTACTGTAGCTAAGGACGTGCAGGAACAATTGCGCCGCAAAGTATCTTTAAGACCGTTCATGTTAGTGTAAACCCTTCTTATATATGTGTGCGCATGTAGTATAAACTTGCTGTCTTTGTTTACGTCGCATCTCTTGTCGTTTGAGCACCTGGTCCCACATGAGCCTGACACGCTTGGCAAAGCGCTGATGTTTCGGCCGCCTTGCGGACATCTTGCGTCAGCGTCGATGTCATGAACCGTTTACGTATACGTATCTGTATATATGAAAACGCAAGAAAGAAGGAAAATCTAGTAAAAAGACCTCAAGACGCAATATCGAACGTGGGACCTACACGTCATGAATGCAAGGCGTTAACCACTGAGCTACCAAAAATTATATTTAGGAAAGCACACATGGATAAAGGCAAGCTTTTATACGAGGAAGTCAATGTGCATAATATTGAAAAAAAAAACTATCTGCAGGCAGAACGTTTTTAGTCTGGGGACAGGTTAGTGTGTGGCCCCGCCGCGGTGGTCTAGTGGCTAAGGTACTGGGCTGCTGACCCACAGGTCGCGGGTTAGGATCCCGGCCGCGGCGGCTGCATTTCTGGTGAAGGCGGAAATGGTGTAGGCCCGTATGCTCATATTTGGGAGCGCGTTAAAGAACCCCAGGTGGTCGAAATTTCCGGAGTTCTCCAATACGGCGTCTCTCATAATCATATGGTAGTTTTGGAACGTTAAACCCCACATATCAATCAAATCAGGTTAGTGTGTCCCAAACATGCTCAACGCTCTGTCAATGACGATTAAGTTAACGGTGAGCAACCAATTTCTTTTTTTATTTAAGGGTATCTTTTAAAGCACTCTCGCAGCAGGTGCCTCATTCAAGCCATCTTCGACTTCACAGTAGGCGTAGCACGCAAGTGCGATTACCCGCGACAATGGTCGTGTACGCGCAAGGATTCGAAA
This sequence comes from Rhipicephalus annulatus, assembly GCA_013436015.1. Taxonomy (NCBI): domain Eukaryota; kingdom Metazoa; phylum Arthropoda; class Arachnida; order Ixodida; family Ixodidae; genus Rhipicephalus; species Rhipicephalus annulatus. Next base: position 29,765 of record WOVY01001131.1, on the reverse strand, counting down.
AGTGATCGGAAGCAATTACTGCGAGAGTCAAGTACTCTTCTTTTGAAAGTCGGTCACAACCACAATAAAACAAAATACTGCTGATAAACAGAACATTGTTTTTACCATCTTTTTATTATTTAATTCTGACAAAAATAATATAGGAGCATTGCAAGTGCCGTACAGAGCCCTAAATATTTAAAATGTGGATCGAACACGTCTAGAAGGAAAAGACTGGGCATCACTGTCAACCATAAAGAACATGCAACACGCGCATAAACTTTATCGCACATTCCATAGAGTTCACATGAACGAGCTCTACTAGTCTCCTTGTAAAAAGATGAAAAAATTAGGTGGGTAGTCGACTGAATGCTCCTATTCACTGGGTTTAGAATCGCCCATCTGATTGATTTGATATGTGGGTTTTAGGGTGGTAGGCCACTAAAAACAGAAAAAAAATTTTAAGGGCAGGCAGCGTTGAAATAACTTTTTCTTCAAAACCAGCATGTCTTATTTAATTTACCCAGCTATTTACAGTGGTAAATATTGAATACTTGTTTATTGGGAGGCAATCTTTGTCAAAATTTGCATTAAAAGTGCTAGCCACGACAGCTGTGATAAGTGACTAATGAGTGGCTTTATTCAGTAAAGCTTTGACATTTGTGTAACTAATGGCTGGAGCTATGCAGTGAACTGTAATAAATATTATGCAGTGAATATCAAGGAAGTAATGCTAAAAAACCGAAAAAACGGGGAAAAGCGAATTTAAACTGAACCTGTTGGAGAATTCAGCTGTGAACTGAAAATATTCGATGGATTTCTTTTATTCTAATTCACTGCACAGATAAATATGTTGTAAATCATTGTGCAAAATTTCATTTCAAAGTATACGCTGAGAAATACGTTACCATATACCATACGATTACGAGAGACACCCTAGTGGAGGGCTACGGAAATTTCGACCACCTGGGGTTGTTTAACGTGCACCCCAAAACTGAGCACACTGGCGCATAAAACATTTTCACCCTCCATTGGAATGGCTGACACTGCTGCATGCGACCATTGTGGCAGTGATGAAACACTTGGCACAATCTGTGTGAATGCCCACAATACTGCTCGCAGAGACAGTCACTCTGCAATGCACTAGATGAACTGGACAACCAGCCTCTTTCGGAAGGAAGAATCCTGCGCTGCCGACAGACTTTATGTCCGCAGAAGAAGGCTGTGAAGGCGCTCCTGCGCTTCTTGCGTTCAACCGGCCTGTCCAAACGACTGTGATCGGAACTCCCCTGAATGTGTGTGCATGTGGTTTTTTTCTAATTTATTTTACCTTTCTATTTCTATCCTCTTTCTGACCCTTTTCCCCACCCCCTTCAGGGTAGCAAAACAGTCCGTCTAGGTTAACCTCCCATGTCTCTTCCTTTTATTTATTTTCTCTCTCTCTCTTCACCTCCATTAAAAATGCAGCCGCGGCAGACGATTCGAGCCCGCAACCTGCGGGTCAGCAGCCGAGTACCTTAGCCACCATACCACCACGGCGGGACGGTTTAGCATTGTCTACTAATAACTTACTGCAAATTCTGCTATTCTCTGATGGATCCCCGTTAGTTTCTACCTACAGTGTGCTATAAATGACGAGAACTAAACAACCTCTTAGTGACAGCCATTCGGCATAAGTGAGTTATTGAAACAACCTTAATCATAATAGACGACGGACAATCTTAGCCCACGTCGGCATCTCTCCTCCCAGTGAGCCTTCGGGAACCGGTAAAGCTTTGTTCTAGTGTAACTGCTGTAGATATTGTCCCATCCAAAAAACCCAGGAAACCTTTCTGATGCTAGGTTGAGCCATGCCACGACCTCCAAAGATAAAAAAAACTTATCTCAAAACAGCTGAAAAAGTTGGGGATCCATAAGTTTCGCCAGTGGAACGCGATAGCGATAATCTGTTACTATAGTGCGTGCTTCAAGCACATAGTGTATAAAATCTTTTCGAACTTGCTATTCAACCACGATGTGCTCTTAAGGTGCAGTAGAGTGGGTGCCTCTGCAGTTGGTGACTGGCTCTAAACCACGAAGCAATTGTTATAATCTCATGTTCTGACGCCCTGTGGCAATGTACGGTTGCACCGCGCATTGTTACGGACAATAGCTCGTGTTGTGTTTGTGAAGCATATGCACAAGACGCGTGCATTCGTAAAGCATGAAAGTTACCTTCGCTGGATTTCCAAGCAGGAGAAGTCATTTCACTGTATTCACAAGCAAAAGTGATACGAGCACAGACACCAAAACACGATTCGTTCCCGTGTTACTCCTTTTACTGAAGAAGAACCCACGAAGAAAGCTTTCGAGGACGAACAGCCATATGCTCTTTCTAAACAGATACTGCGAATTGAATCACGGGGTACTCTTTGCACTGAAACATGCAAAATAGGAGCCGAATTTGAACATTGTTACAAAAAGCTTGCCACGGCTGAGCTTCGGGAGAATTGCTAGGAAGAAGCTGACCTCTTCATTGCCCTTGCGCCCCACTTATAAGAAGATGACCGACTAACTGTCGATGGGCCCATAACCGGGGAAGAACGTAGGTTTCCAATAACAACGTTGCAGAAAAACAAAACTGGCCCAGTTGGTCTTGAAGGGGAATTTTACGTACCATTTCAGGAACTTCTGATACCTTTCCTTGAGCAGCATTTAAAGAGCTTATGAACTTCATGAACTTCCGCCTTCTTCCTATCAGGGCCATACAGCATCAATCCCAAAAAGTGCCGATCCTGAAGCATGAAAAAGAGCTAACGTATACAGACATATATCGTTATGTAACGTTGGTTACAAAATATTTTTACAAAATTGCTGACAAAGGCTACAGATGGTGATCACTGTGTAGGTGACCACCAAACATGTGGAATTGGAGGTCGCTCTATACAGACAAATATTTATATAGCGCGGTCAGTCCTCGGGTGTATTGATAGTAATATGAACCAAGTAGCCCTTTTTCAAATAGACCTTGATAACGCATTTAATAAAGTATAGCATGCTTTTTTTCTTGTTCCGGCTCCTAAGACACCTGCAGTCGGGTAATGTAGTGTACAATCGTATTTCACTATGTTATAAGAAGTGCACTACAAGGCTGATTGTAATCGCACACTTTACAATATAATAGAGTTGAATTCATCTGTAAGCCACTAATTTGCGCTCTAGCGTTTGCTCTTTGCAATTTACCTGGAACCATTATTTCTAAGTGTGCTTCTAAAATATACAATAAGAGGATACCGATATGAGGCTGAGGAAGTTAAAGTTCTCGTTTATGCAGATGCCTTCTTTTGTGTAGACAAGCCCAGCGTCCAAGAAGCAGTAAACCATACTTCAAGTTTCTGTGTTGTCGCTGGCGCCAACATAAATTTTGATAAAATCAGAGGATTTTGGCTAGGCATGTGGGCACAAACTTCTTCAGTCTTCTCATCCATTGAAATGCGACTCCTACATGGTATCTTGGTATGCCTCTCAATAACTATCGTAACAGCGGCCCACAATGGACCTCTGCGATAGCTACGATCCGCCGAAAGATGGCAGCTTGACACGGGCGAGACCTATCCACTTTTGCGAGAGCGAAAACGTGTGATATAGTCTTTGCATCAAAGCTTACTTACGTTCTGCCGGTGTTTCCACTTCTCTCGTGTGCAAATTCAATCCTTTCACAGGAAATCGCCTGTTTTATTTGGTGCTCTTCATGGAAATTCATGAGGAGAGACAACCTTTTTCTTCCTCTTTAGAAGGGTGGCATCAGCCAGCTGCATTTTGTTCGTGCAACAGTGATTGTTTGTGATTCTTTTACCTTAAGAGCGCCACCCCCCTCCCCCTTTTTAAATGCGAAGCATTTCTCAGTGAACTTCAGCGATCTATCTATCTATCTATCTATCTATCTATCTATCTATCTATCCGCCTACGACTTTTAGCTCTCCTGGCCGTCTGAATAATTGTATCGATACCAAACTTGGTATGGTATAGCATGACTGTATGATTGGCATATTTGACTAGTCATAACATGAAATGATGACAAGTATATCATTATTGTCATGATAAATTTCATGACCTTGCTGCTCTTGCGGTGGTTTCGCACACATGACTTGTTGCAAAACTGGTAAGGTACGATATGATTACATGGCAAACACGAGCGACAGACCCTAACATGAAAATTATGATATGCGTGTCATGTAACATCATGACTACATGCCACGCTCATGATGCTCTCGTGGCCATTTCGCTAGCGTCACATATACAAAATCAGGGTAATACGGTACGTGAATGGATGACGAAGTATGTGACTGGTGGAAACATGATAATAATGATATGCGTGTCATGTCACATGACTACATGCCATGCTCATGATGTGCTTGCCGCCGTTTCGCTAGCTTCACTTGTACGAAATTTGGTATTACGGGACGTGAATGGATGACGAAGGTATGACACTGGTGCAAGCATGATAAACATGAGATCTGTGTCATGTAACAATATGACAAACTGCTACGCTATGATGCACTCACAGCCGTTTCACCAGCTTCACATGTACCAAACTTGGTATTACGCGACTTTGAACGGACGACATAGGTAAATTAACAATTCCAACATGATAAACATGAGATGCGTGTCATGTAACAACATGACTACATGCTACCCTCATAACTCATAATAATAACCACTTACTCAACGAGATATTCGTCAAACCATCTTACCCTCCCCATACCAATTTTGGTTTACCCCTAATTAAGAGTGTGTCGACGAAAGCACCCAGACGTAGGTGGATAAGATACCAAATGTGTTTGCAGTAAGCAATAAATGCTTCGTTTATGTCGGCTGGCCGTGTTATGCAAGCGAGAGCTTTAAAATGAAACGCCAGGTCCCTACCAACAGACGCTCGCGATGACGTGGTGCTCTGCTACAGATGCACGCGCTCCTGCCGTTCTATCCTTAGACGCTTAGGAAGGGCATTCGAAGAGGTACAGATGAATCGGTGAACACGTTCACTGTAGTCTGGTGACGACTGTAACTCTGTGTACTCAAACACTTGTATCTGTAAAGACGAGTATTCCCATTTCACACCATGCATTCTGTAGGGCGCAAGCCCTATGCAAAGCAGGGTGATCTTAGGCTATTACAGGCCATTGTGTGTTCTAACCCTGTGGTTCTTTAGTTCTTTATGCCATATACCCTGAACGGTATTCCAGGGCACACTGCCCTTCTTGTGAAATATTAACAACATTCAACTATGTGTTGTGAGAAGGTGATGCCATCGGCTCCGCCACCAACGAAGACGGGTGCGCAGCGCAATCGCACAGCCCACACAACCCTGGTCCTCCGGAGTGGCCGAGTACGCCAAGCTCGGCTTGGCGGTCATACGTGGCGCTAGCCGGGTGGCGCGGGGCCTCGATCACCTACGTCTTCACGGAACCCAATAGAAGTTTCATTATTATCATGATGACTATACACACCCACATTGTTTTTTCGAACTTCAAGCCTACATATATTTGCAGGGAACGGCGGCCAGGCTACGGCCAAGATCCTTGATGTGCGGTGAACCCTACGACCCCGAGACAATGAGTGTGCGCGCAGCAGATGGGAGTCGTTCAGATTCCCAGCGATGTTCCAGGCCGGGCGGGAGTGCACCGGTAGCCGGAGCGGCGGTTGCAGCAGCGGCCGCCGCAGCGGCCTCGAACGCTTCCTTGCGCGTGACGCTCGTGTAGATCTGCTCCAGTGACGTGTCCGAGATGAAGAAGTCCTGGAGCTTGAAGCGCTTCTTGATCTTGGCCATACGCGTGAACATCTCGCTCCAGGGCATCTCCACATGCGACATGCGGAACTCCAGGAGACCCTATGGCAGTTCGAGAGGGTTAGTGGATCTGATAATGAAGGTATTAATAGTAGTGGTAGCAGTAGTACTAGCAGCAGTAATTGTATTACTAGTAGTCCCATAGTCGTACTACTAGGGAGGAGGCGATAGTACTTACAGTACGCAGAATACAGAGCTCACGGCAGGGGCAAGGACTAAAGGCAAACAAGCCAGACAAAGGTCCTTATGCATTCACAGCTCGCGACAGTTCATAATCCTCAAAATCAAAACATTCGAAAAAAGTTTCAGTAGGTCGGTATTCAGAAGTCACACGATTACTCATTTGCCCAGGACTACTGGAAGGACAAAATTCATCTGTTCCTTCTCAGATATGGTATTGGTCCCCCCCCCCCCCCGAATGCATTCCACACGCAACGTCATATTGCGTGCACTGCCTTCAATATCGGAGGAATGTAAGTTCTCCTCCCCTCCCATTTCGCTTTCGCCTCCGTCCCCAAGCTTTGATGTATTGTGAAGACGTAATCGTCGAAAATTATGGGGAACTTTGACATGATTAAGAATTGTCGCGTCCCTCGAGTTGACACCGCTGACGCCGATGGTAGGTTTTCGGGTGTGATATGATGTTTACCGCTTTCGTCTAATTAATGTTGAGTTGTAACGTTTTTAAGTGAAGAGACTATCACGAGGGAGGTGCCGCAGTAGAGGGCTCTGCAAATTGCGACCACATCGGGTTCGTTCAAGTGCACCTAATCTAAGCACAAGATCCTCAATCTGGATGCAGCCGCCACGACAGGGATTCCCTCCCGCGATCTTCATGTCCGCAGTCAAGCCGCCACGGTGAATAGAAGACCACTGATAGCCAAAAATAATTTATTTGGGACGTCTATGCTTTAGTGAGTACCTATGTGTAGGATAAAGTTAAGAGTACATAGGTGTATGCTATTGTTAACAGTGGCTGTGTCTATGGGTATATTTTTGTAAATGTTAGCGTGGTTAATCTTGGTCAAGATTGAATGTCACTTCGATGCAGCTCCCAGAAACAAACTGGACAGTGGATAGACCATCAAACTACGGTGACCACAGGAGCATCTGCTCACTCCCATCGGAGCTGTAGGCGCTTACATTTTGACGTGAAACAACCGATAACATACTACTGGCCAAGCCGGACGTAAATTAAAAAGACGTGATTGGTCAGAGGCACTCTTTTTCTCGCGTGGTATACCGCCATGAGCCTCCGCCACGCTCCGTGTAGTCAGTTAACATTACGCAGTATTTACAACGGGAGTGCGCGATCATGTTTCAGCACGCAGCCGTGCAGTGCACCGACAACTTTTTTCGCCCATGCAGTTTCTTCCAGCGCGTTCATCAGCACGCAAAACTGGTACGTTGCTCGCTCGTTCATGTCTAATTCAGGAAATTTTGGGACAACTGATTCACGATTCAATAAACTGCGATACTGATATCATGCCATAATTTTCATATTCAGAAAAGTGCTGCAGAAACCCATTAACCTATGCTGTAGCGTAATGAAAATAAGAAACTGGATGTGTGAGGGTCGTGATATGGCGCGATCCGAGGGTTCTGCACGTTACAACGCATTCGTAATGCGAGCCGATTCTGGGCATTCTTACGGCACGTGGCTTTGTGCGCAGCCTGAGCGTTACGTATTAGCCGAAGCGACCATAGAGAGATGCACAGTTTTTACCTGGACACTGTGGACCATCTCGGTTTCGGGGAAGGTATTGCAAACGGCATCGGCGACCTCCTTCTGGTATACGAAGTCCTGCTTCTTGTCAGGATACGTCTTCACGCCGATGGGTGTAACCCTTGCCGAACTTCTCCTTGAGGTGCGTCAGGGAGCCGAGACACTGCAGCCGCCCTTCGCCCATGATGGCGATCCGGTTGCACAGAAATTCGACGTCCGACAGGCTGTGGCCGTTAATTAACGAATGAGCGTATACCGTGTTACAAAGCACGAACCGATAGCTTTGAGAGCTCTGGTAGGTAGTTGTTACTTTCAAAATGCACAGCATAACAACGTGGGGAAAGAATATGGACGCATGGTCCGTACTCACCCGTCTTTTCATCGGTGCTTGTTTTAGTGTGCTTAATGGAGAGAAATGATACTTCAAGGGCATAACACTTTTTAAGGAGAGAAACAGTTTACAGGGTGCTATAGCTGCTAAAAGAATGAGTTCAAGCATTTGTTCTCTTTGGTCAGTGCCTTATTTTTTGGCAATAGCAAACGGTGGCCTTAACGGAGACCAGCTAGCCGAATTTATTACACTGAGTTTGTTCTGCTCGAGTTTCTTTTCGTTGATATCAGTCCGTGTAGCTCTAGCAGAACGATCGTTCAGGCGCACCTTTTGACACCCGGATTATTAAAGAGACCGTACAGAGCAAGACTATTCGTCACCTATTAGTAAGTACGCTATCACAATCCTGAAAACAGCGCTGTTACCAAGACACGGCACGACTTTTGGCAAGCGAGAAAACGCGTGAGCGGAAATTGCGGGGGGAGACGCCACGTTGAGATTCCCACAATAAACACCACGACGTCGTAAATTTTGAAGGCGTCTTCTGGGCATTCCAATTGGTCGAAATTAAGTACATTTCGAAACTTTTGTACGTCACGCGTGGAAATCTCGGCGCGAAATTTGCATCTTGATTTGCTCCACTAATGGAACCTATGGTCCTGAAACCTTGGAGCTCCAAGAGTGCACTTGGTCGATCTGAACCCAGTCGTTGTTTCTCTTTAGTGTCTTTTAACAGCGGAGCTATCGAAGGGCTGGAACCGACGATAGATGAATGTCCGCAGGTCACGCTGCAGTTTCCAGATACGCCCGCAAACGGCATGACAGCCTCACCAGTGGACGACGCGGTAGCTTCTTGGCGAAACGAGTGCCGGTGTCCCGCTGAAGCCGGTTCCCATATGTAACCACGGGTATACAGGGTAACTGCCTCGGTCGCGGACCCAAGCGGTAATCAAAGAGTGATAATAGGATATCGTGATGGAAACGCGTGCGTTATGAAAGCGGTAATCGCATGAAGATGGGAACTAGAAGACGACACACCGAGTCCTCAATGTGTCATCGTCTGTTCCGCTTTCATAATGTCGCTGTACCAACTAGCTCGGACCCATCCTCTGATTCAGAAAACAAAGGACAACCGCATATTCGGCATGTCTGCAGATTTTACGCTGCGCGGAAGTTGGGTAACCACAATATTTAATTGGTAATGTAGCGCATTTTTTACAAGGACTGATGATACACGACACTCGCAATAAGGTATAGTGATCGATTGCCAACTATAATTGGGTAACAAGTGGAGACAAGAGTGGCTTTTTCGCCGTAAAACTACTTCCCCGCCCACTCCAGCTAACGGAGTCGCGGAGTCATCGTAACGTAGCGGCTGATCACCTCCACGTCGTGCTCAGGAGAGGAATCAAAAGCATGGTCTTGAGCGCTGACGGACGTCAACCCGAATGGGACCCTCCACTGTTTGCGACGATACACAGGCGTCATTATTAAGATGGCGATCTGGCATGCAGACTTCAGTGCCACTCATTCGTATTCAACAAAAAGCACTAAAACCCTCGTTTGTGTGGCGTGTGCGTAACGCCGATCGCCCGTGGTGTTTCCTCTGCTGCGTATGCACCCGGCGCTCCTTACAGCTGCCGCTGCGCGCAGTGGAATGTTACGGTGCTTAAATACATTCTACGATAAAAGCGGCCGTCATCAGCCTGTGTGCGTGTTTTTTCCTGAGCGTGCAAGCACAGTCCGTTCTGAAAATTTTGTCCTGCGGTGTCTCTTCTGCACGTTGCTTCACACACCTGTTGTGATGCCAGGGACCGCGACAAGTATAGATAACAACTTGCTTATTTTTCATCAATTACGCCATTATATTGTTAAGGGGCCAGTAAACAATCCCGAAATAGAAACAATGTTATAAAAGAAATATGTGCGCTGTTCCTTGTGAACGTGCTGCCCTAAGAACTTTGAGAATCTGTGCTATATTAAGGAAGTTGCAAGGGTTAGAACATCGGTTTTAGCTGGTTTCAAGCTTTCGCGCAGCCTCGTCACCCTTCTCTCACAGGAAGGGGCAGGCGGAGCCATCGTCGTAGCTGGTTTAGACCAATCGACGAGCTGCGTGCTACATCGTCACTCGTCGGCGACTTCACGTCGTTCCGCGTGAAAGGGAGATTTGTCAGGCAGCGCGGGAATTATTCTTCGAAAGGAGGCTCTGCGCTGCGCAGTGGGCTGTAATACTCGGAAAACGTGATCGCCGCCGTCTACTCTACGAAATAGAGAGCTTCTTTAGGGGATAAAAAAAAGTGGAAGCCTGTTGACTGCTCGTTTGAATTAAGGACGAGCGTGCACCAGCTATGGGACGCGTTGTATTGAAATCAAAGAATAATTAAGCTTTATATCTTCGCTCATAACAAAAGCTACCCGTAGAAATACTTCACGAAGGAGACGCAGTCATAGAAGCTCGGGCGGCTCCGCGCACTCCCTTCAGGTGCAGTGCGGTGTCGGCCGCGATTTTGCGATGACACAGAAATCTCGATTTGCTGGAGGTGGTTCCTTTGGTGGTGAAAACCTGCTTTTTTTTTTTTTTAAGATAATATTTTTATTAATTCAATAAAAGATAATACATAGGAAAAATGTTATACAGAAGGAGGTCCCAAAGCTCTAGGCTGCAAGGGGACCTCCTGTGCTGGTTACATAAAGAAAACAAAACATGTAAAGCAACTCGGCAAACAATAGAATAAGTTTAAAGGAATCAAGTACATTTCATTGCAAAAGAAAGAAACAGTAAATTATTGAAAAATCGAAACACTTGATAGCAGATGAAATCCATCAGCAAATGATCAATAACACCTGGCAGCAGAAGAAATGAAACTTGAATTGTATATACACATAAGTGCATGTTAGATAATAAATGATCGATACAAATATCACATGTGCTGAGTAGTAATAGGTAAAAAAAAAAGAAAAGTTAAAAGTGGTATGTCTCAAAGCGGCAACAATGCCAGACACATGTTATTCATCTAATTTGGTACAAAACAGAGCAAACATAATGAACGATTAGTTCCGATTGAGCAGCATAAACAACAAAATTATTTAAACATTAAGTAAATAGGAAATTAGGCGTTTTTTAAAACTGCCTATGTTTGGAGACATTTTTACGTCACTTGGAATACCGTTCCAACGGAAATAGCTGTGAAGGTAGAAGTGAATCTGCCATAGTTAGTTCTAACTTTCGGTAACAGGAGGTTATTATTTGATGCAAATCGAGTTATATTATGATTAATGAGTTGTTCTTTATGGAAGACCATGAAAGGCATGTTTGAGTGAAGAGAATTGTATGTAAGGGTTGCCATGTTGAAAAGAAAAAGTTTATGAATTGTTAGAATACGAAGCCCTTGTAAAACAGCAGATGCGCTACATCGTGATGGTTGATATGTGATAATGCGAATGGCCTGGTTTTGAACATATTGCAAAGGAGCAAGATGAGTGCTATATGTATTGCACCAGGATGCAATGCAGTAAGTGAAGTGACTGTGAACGAAGGCATAGTAAAGAGAAAGCAAGGTATTTAGACCAAAGTATGGACGTGCTTTGATGAGAATCCGGATGCCATAAGCTGCTTTTTGCTTTAGGTGTGAGACATGGGAAGTATACTTTAAATTTGCATCAAGAATCACTCCTAGAAATCTACACTGACTGGAGGCTTTGATAGGATAATTATTGACTGTTATAGACGGATATTCAGTGACCTTTTTTTGAGTGGGGTGAAATAGCACAAAAACTGTTTTACTAGGGTTAATTTCCAGTGAATTATGACGACACCAGCGAATTATATTTTCAAGATCACTGTTTAGTTTAAAAGTAACAGTATCGATCGAGGTGCAAGCAGTTAAAATCGTAGTGTCATCCGCATACAGATAAGGTAGACAGTGCGATAGGTGAGAAGTTAGATCATTAATGTAGATGGTGAAGAGTATTGGGCCTAGAATTGATCCTTGAGGTACTCCCCGATTGATTATTTTAAAATTAGAAAGATGATTGGATATGCTAACAGCCTGTTCCCTGTCAGTTAAGTAGCTGTGAATGAAGTTCAGGGCAGGTCCTACAACACCGGCCGCGTTTAGCTTGGTAATTAAAATTTTATGAAGGATTGAATCGAACGCTTTCGTGAGGTCAATAAACACTGCTCCAGCATATTTACCTGAGTCAATATAGTGTTTAATCGTATCCGTGAATGAAAGAAGCGCGAGGTTGGTAGAGTAGCCTGCACGAAAGCCAAACTGCGAGGCAGACAGAATGCTAAATTTAGTTAAGTAATTTGTTAGTCGCTTTTCAAAGCACTTCTCTATAACTTTGCTGAGCACAGACAGTATTGCAATGGGCGATAGTTAGAAACCATACCCTTATCGCCTTTTTAAAGACAGGAACTATTTTGGCTCTCTTTAAATCAGATGGAAATGTGCCATTTTTAAACAAAAGGTTAATTACATGTGAGAGGGGATCAGCGACGATATCAGCGACATATTTCAAGTGAACTGGTTGAATTTCATCAAGACCCGCGCTTGTTAATTTTAATTTCTTGATCACATTGTGAATTTCTTCTGGTATGGTAGGATATAGAAAAAAGGACTGTGGTTGCCTTTCAAGCGTACCTTCAAAGCTATCGGAAACGGGTGTGTTATTAACTGTAAAATAATTATTAAATTCATTCGCAATGGCTGTTGGTTCTTTGTAGGTGCCATTAATGCTAGAAATCTCATTTATTAGTGTTTCTTTTGAGTTCCTGTTCAGAAAAGAGTTGATGAGCTTCCATTGTTCAGTGATACCAGTGGCTTCATGAAATTTAGCTTCGTAATACCTTTTTTGGCGTCTCTCAATAATTTATTTATGATATTTTTGTAACAAGAATATCGCTGCTGCAATTTGTAGTTAAATGGACAACGTTTCGTCTTTTTGTACATATTGTCTTTCTTACGCATACACTTCAGTAAACCATCAGTGAGCCATGGGTTATGGGGTGCAGGATACCTTTTGTGGCATCTAACAAAAGTGGTTGCTTCGCGAATACATTGCCTCAATACTGATGAGAATGCTTCAAAAGCTAGCTCTGCATTTGTTTCGGATTTAATTCTCGACCAGTCAAATGATGACATGGAATCTATAAATGAAACTTTGTCAAAGAGGGCTTTCGAAAAGAATGCTTCGTTCTTGACAAGGGCCGACGACAAGCGACAAAAAATGGCATAGTGATCGGTGATATCGAGGGGTATTATGCCACATTCATTACTTGATAAGTGGTTAGATAGAATGTGGTCAATAAGCGTGTTTGAGCCACCCGTAATACATCTTGTCGGCAACGTAAGAAGCTGCTCATAACCAAAGCCTGTAAAACAATTTGAATATTCAACCGAACCTTGATTGGAATCTTCTAATAGATTGATGTTTATATCTCCCATAATAACAACGTTTTTCCTTTCTCGTGAAATTCGATCCAGGGTTTCATGCAGTGCCGAACAAAACTCTGGCACGGATGATGACGGTGAGCGGTAGACGCATGCTAGAATAGTTTTTTCTGAATGGGGCTGTTCAAGATTGTCATCGATTTCAATCCATACAGATTCCGTGTTATCAGCTAGAATGGCGAGATCGTTACGACGCTTATATCTTACTGAAGATGATATGAATATAGCTGATCCACCATGACTGTTCGATTGGCGGTGACAATATTCTGGAGTGTAGTGTGGTAAGCAATATAAGTTTCGGTCGTCAGACGATAGCCACGTTTCAGACATACAGATGAAGGAAAAGTGATGTGCAAGGGATGCTAGATAAACACAGATGTCGTCATAATGTTTTCTGAGACTACGCGTGTTGAAGTGGATGGCCGATAATCCTGGGCTTTCGAAAAAACGTCGAAGCTGGTTAGCGGAGTAATACATTTTGAGGCGTTTTGAAGGTTACTCAGCAATTCAGTTGATTGCCAGACACCAACTAGGAGGCAGAATGAAACACAGAAAGGTCTGCATCCTTCGTAATGCGGTATACCCGACTGTCAACTGATTTTCGTGCTTTGATCTGACAATTGTCGGTCCATAGGAACTTCCAGCCATGTTCCCTCTTAAGCTTCAGTGCCTTAGCGAAAAGTCCTTTCTTTTCCAACGTTAGATGATCATTTACATAAACAGGACGACTTTGCGAGCCCCCAAAGCCTAGTTCATTGGTGTTCAGTTTAGCTTTTCGTGCCTTAGTAATGAAATCTTGTTTCTTAGTACGTGAGCAGAACCGCGCGATGAGATTCTTGTCCCCCGTTCCAACTTTCCCTCGAACGCGATGAACGACGTCTATGTCCCCATCTGTAATAACGCAATCAATTTTGCCCCTACAGCCTTCAAAATTGCCGTACAGTCTTCTCCCTGTGTACACGGAACATTCTTCAATTCAATGTTATTTAGCCGTGAGTATTGCTCAAGTTCAGCTACTCTGGTTGTCAAGGCATCATTCTGTGACTGCAGAGCTTGATTGACTGTGCGTAAACGGTCGCTTTCTGACCTCACTTCTTCGACAATAGAATTCAGCATTTCGACACTGGAGACCAAACTGTTGACTTCGGCCTTCAATGCGTCAATTTCAGGTTGCGTTGCGGAAGCTTTTTGGTTCATCTTCGCAACCAGCTTATCCACTACATCATCCAGTTTACCTTCGGACCAGGCCTCAAGCGACTGGATTCTTTTCGTTAGTTCAGCTACAGTTGGCATAGTAAAACAAGCTACAAGCTATACACTACAAGCTACAATACACTGGCAGCAGCAAATGCGGTAATATGTTTATGAGCACGATGCAATAAGAAAACCCACCAACCTGCAAAGGCAAGTAAGTTCGTTTAGCTTGCGTTCCTCCAGCCGCAGGTGCTGCTGCCAAATGAAGCCGGGTAGCCTCCCGCACTACTTTTGTAGTCTGTTGGTATCAGCAGTCTTTATCACCAGGCGATGTTTCCACGGTTGACACTGGTCACGCAGGCGCGTTAGCCACCGACAGACCAAATCAGATGACCAGGTAGAAAGCGTGCGCACCCGTTGAACAGTGAGCACGGGCACCCAGCGAAGCCCAGGCGAACCAGCGTCCGTGTGGTCAGCTACGTAACCAAGTTGGGAACGTCGCAGAAAGCCCAGGTGAACCAACGCTGTATGGTCTGCAAAGGCAAGTAAGTTCGTTTAGCTTGCGTTCCTCCAGCCGCAGGTGCTGCTGCCAAATGAAGCCGGGTAGCCTCCCGCACTACTTTTGTAGTCTGTTGGTATCAGCAGTCTTTATCACCAGGCGATGTTTCCACGGTTGACACTGGTCACGCAGGCGCGTTAGCCACCGACAGACCAAATCAGATGACCAGGTAGAAAGCGTGCGCACCCGTTGAACAGTGAGCACGGGCACCCAGCGAAGCCCAGGCGAACCAGCGTCGTGTGGTCAGCTACGTAACCAAGTTGGGAACGTCGCAGAAAGCCCAGGTGAACCAACGCTGTATGGTCTGCAAAGGCAAGTAAGTTCGTTTAGCTTGCGTTCCTCCAGCCGCAGGTGCTGCTGCCAAATGAATCTCTGTGTGCAAACCAAATCTCTCTGTGCAAACCAAATCTCAGCGTGGCCGGTACAGTTCACCCAAACCTAGTCATTGTCGACAATCAGAAGCGTCCTTGGGAAAACACTTCGGCAAGCGCAAGCGTTGTATCTACGAACCACAGCACCATAGCCAGCCTTGGTCACCAGATGTGATGTGGTGGCTCGCTTATTCGCAGTCGTGGGCAAGTGTGGTGACAATTAGCGGCAGCGTAGCCTGGCTTTCATGCTGGAGAGGCCAGACAAAAAGGAAAGTGAGGTCGCAACATAGAGCAGATGGCCTAAGGAACGGGTGGGGTCTTTGTTCTTGTTTGTTACAATATGTAATGTTATAATATCAGGCATCCGGCACTGAAACAGTTCATGGTTCATACCAATTAGGCTTAAATAGAGTGTCTTTCCGTAGCAGTTTCCCGCCCTGCATGGTGGTTTGCCTCCTCCCGCTTGCAACACACTTCTCTCTCACCTCACCAATTTCACAAACCGCAACGCTCGACCACACGGCGAGTGGAAACACTCTTTTGGCTCGTTTATCTGCGAGAAAACTCACACAAAACTCAACTCGTCTGCCGTGTTTCTGAGATTCAAAGAAACGTTTACTTGAGTAGAGGCTACACCGAGTTTTGTTTCAAACCGTTATTCCAGCACCCGCGTTGAAGCCCACTTCAGCTGAGTCAATGGCAGGCGCACCGCTGCTGTTTTGCGTCCCATCATAATTTTCTTCGAAGAAATGGTCCATATTTTTGAAGTTGTCTACGTAGCGCTATCAGAACTACCGTCATCGCAAACACAAACACTACATATAAGCTTACCTCTTTTCGTGTTAGTAATACGCATTTTCTTGCATTTTTACACAGCTATAAACAATTAGTTCTCTAAAACATTTGTGACTGCTGAACATATGTATGTACAAATATTGTACATATATTTAGCCTCATTTTTAACGCTTCGCTGAGTTAAAAAAATTACACCACAGCCACCTTCCCGCTGACCTGGCATAAAAATTGTGGCCCAATGTGCGCGGGATCTGTGCATACTCTTTTTTTTTAATTTTTGTCTCCATAAGTCAACCCCTACATTGCAATAGAATTTCGAAACTCTATATTTCTCCCTGAATGCATTGAATAGTCCACCTTCGTGTTGCAAATGAGTGAATACTGTAAGGTAGACACGCAGACGAAAAGCTGCACTTGACCCCCCTTGATGCGTGCATGGCTCCTAAACAATTATTGCTTTTTATTTTTATTTTCCGTTTCTGATGAATCCAGCTTGCCTCTGCTACAAAAAAAGAAAACAGTGTCCCGTACCTCGGAGAGCACCATACAGGCATCTACGTCTATATTGAGGGCCAACAACATAGGATGCTCAAACGTTAAACGGTGGCCCAAGCGTTGTTCTGCGAGAACTATGGGCTGCCTAACACGCCGTATGTAATAAACTACATATGCCCACAGCACTGAATTTGTTTATCACCGCATCGTGCAGGAATTCGTTCTTTGTAGGACGGCTCGACAAGATTTGCAACATCACTGGCGGGTAAGCGCCGTCATCTTCCACTAAACAGCCTTGTCTGACGCGACACTCAACGCAGCTGTTCATCCTCCCCACAAACAAGCTCCTTTCTGGAAAATGCAATGAGCCCGCACGTCGGTACGCGTAAGTCTGCTGTGATAGTATTAGTGTTTCTAAACATTAACGATTCAGTGACACATACATAATCTTTCGCAGCATAGCACGGCCGCCGCCATGTTTGATCAAATGGTGGTCACTGGTCTTGGGCGAGTGAAAGCTGCCATGCGCGTATCACACGGGCTAGACGCCACCGGGTGCAAGAAAATCGCAAGCTTCCACAGTTTTCCTCACCGTGAGCTCTAGGACACAGTAGTAGCACCAATCATATTGCTAGCTTAGTGCTACTATAAGCATAAAGCTAGCTAGTAAGCGCTAAGCTAGCATTAACGCTACAAATTTTCAACAATGTTGTATCATTAATATTGGTTTGTAGCGATAGGTATAGCAGCGTTTTTTTCAACACTAGCGAATAAAATTTAGTAGTACATTAAATGCATGAGCTGATCAACGTTTCATTAGGAAGATAGTGAATACAGCATGTTTGTTTTTCATGCTGTCATAGGTCAAATTACCGCGATGAAATATAACGGCAGAGCGTACCGAGTAATGTTCTTTCCCCGAGGAGTGTTAAGGACCTCCAAAAAGAGAAGGTGTGCGAATGATCCGCAGTCACAATGACCAGAGTGTCACCGGAGGCCCCGAACTTCTCCAGCGCGTCGTCCACGGCCCGGTCAAGCTCCAACATTTCTTCAAGCGCAAGTCCAGCGCGGGTGGTATGGTGAGCATGGTCAATGCGACCCGCCTGCGAACAAACATGGCCGGTGAATCAAGAGTTGGACAAAAGCTCGTCTGGTGACTAATCAAAGACGAAGACAAAAAAAACACTTTAAAAATAGCACGGACGTTTCGGACCGTGTACGGAAGGCTTGGCCACATTTTTTTTGTGTGTGTGTGAATGAGGCCTCTGCAAGGAAGCCAAAAGTCTGTGTTCTTTCAAAGTGTCTTTTGTAGCACTTGTTTTTACCTCTTGACCAATATGGTTACTGTGCAATGCTCTGACACCCGGAATGCGAATAAGTAATGCTCATGAAAAGCATATATGGGGCAATGTAGCAATGACGCAAGCTCACCTGCTTTGAGATTTGTGCCGTATTCTAAGTTGGCGTGCTTTTCGTCTTCAGGTGCTCTAGCTATAAGTGTATGTATACTACAGTGTGTATGTAGCCAATGCTGATGTAACGTGCTCCATACACTAGAGCTACAAGACAATAATTATTTCATTGATATGTGGGGTTTAACGTCCAAAAACCATATGATTACGAGGGACACCGTAGTGGAGGGCTCTGAAAATTCGTACTACCTGGGGTTCTTTAACATGCACCCAATCTGAGCACACGCGCCTACAGCACTTTCGCCTCCATCAAAAAGGCAGCCACCGCAGCCGTGATTTGATCCTGCAACCTGCGGGTGAGCAGGCGAGTACCCCTAGCCACTACACAAATATTTACTGTTTGGATTTAGGTTTTAGGGGTTTCGGTATTCTAAGGCGTTCAAAGCAGCTCTGTATGTATGCGTTTAAGCGTAGTGTTGTAAACAAGGTGATGAGTCGTGACTAATTTGGGCGAAATCCCGAGGCAGTCACCACTTGACAAGGCTTCTCAGTGTGAGAGTGAACCAACCAGAAGTTTGTCCTTGCATATAAAACGTATTATTTCAATGACAAAAGTCTTGTAGTGCAGTAAAGCTGCATTCGCTGTGTCCCGGAGCCGCTCGAGCTCACTTAATTTTGACGGAGTGTTGATGGGACACATTTAGTTAAAGATATAACAGCGCGATTTGAATGTGGGTAGAAGGTTTGATCTGAACGGCCATACTTCGCGATAATTTGAGGAATACTGACAGTTTATTGAATATGTGTGAACGTTTGCCAGTTCAACGAGGATTACCCAAATCGTGTATTGAAATAGAGGCGTACATGTAGATGTAGATCCTAAATATCTGGATCACACCCACGGCAGGAGACAGAGTAAGTATCCAGTCACCTAATAAAATAAGGAATATCTATATTTAAATAGTAGCGAGAAGAATCATAACACAATTATTGGCTTTTTGTAAACTATTCTTGAGAAAAAAGAATGGTTGAATCAGTTCCTACTGAAATAGCAATAAATGATTGATATCAAAGAGATTTTTTATGTAGTCTACACTGGTTAACTGAGGACCTCTTAGTGTTGAGGCTACGAAGTAAGTATATTCCACTGTTCGATTAAATTATGCACGTCCTCAAATGCCTTCCCGTTGCTGTGCCCAAGAGTATGTGCACCAACACATAGTAAATTTGACGTTATCAACGCTAATCCAAGGATTCGTAATAATATTTTTAGAGATAACATTCTTAATGTTGAAAACTTTTGAAAAAAGATGAAGAAGTGTTCCACAGTTTTTTCTCTTCATCTTCTTCAGCGCACATTACGACAGCGCTGAAGCTCCTTTCTTTTAAATGCGAATGCACTTCTTATTCTGGCTATGTCAGACATCCTGCTTTGTCCACGGCGTCTGCTGCTCTCCGCTCTCACGCCCACTTCTATCGCAACAGCTGCGGGCGCGCACGCTTATCCTAACCCCTAGCAACCAGAGAATGGGTTGCGGGTAAGTCTAGGAGAGGGTAAGTGCAGTGCTTCGCCACATCCTCTCGCCGTTCACTCTTTCTTATCCCTGTGCCCAAGTTCCCGTCCACTCGCACCTCACTATCGGCCGTTCGCTGGCTGGGCGCCTCTGAATAACGCCCGGAAATGTGTGCTCGACACTCCGTTGTAAAAAACCAACAGGGAGAGAAGAACATTTACTGTTCTGTTCACTTCATGGTAATTTTTTTAACCGTGCACGCTAGCTACTAGAACTGGAAACGCATACTGCGTTGCTCGCAACTGAAAAAAAGCCACGTGCCGCGAACGGTGCTATGGGCTGCATGGTGAGTGAGTGAGTATGAACTTTATTGAGGTCCTGAGAAGAAAGAAAGCGGTGCCGAAAGCCCCGCCATCAACCCGGCGGCTCCACCCAGGTCGGGACCGGTAGACAGAGTCTTTCGGCGACGGCCCGGGCTCTCTGGACAGCCTTGAGCTGAGCGATGAGCTCTGTGCTTCGAAGGGCGGAGTCCCAGGAGGACTGGTCAGAAAATTCTGTACCCACGTTGGCAGGGCACAACCAGAGCATGTGTTCGAAATTGTTATACTCGTTTCCACAGTGTGGACATGCAGTGGAAAAGTCCGGATTAATCCTGCTTAGTGTCGTTGGTGTGATGTATGTACGTGTCTGCAATTGTCTGTAAGTGATTGCTTGTGCTCTGTTCAGATCTCTGTGAGGAGGAGGAAAAGTTCGACGTTCTAATCTATGATGTGAGGTGAGTTCGTGATATGATACAAGTGGGTCTTTGTAGTCGAGGTTCCTGCAGGCTGCATTTAAGCGAGGGGGCGAACCACTGACGCGGAAAGTGAGCGCTCGCGCCAGTGTGTGTGCCCGCTCGTTTGGGTTGCCAGCAAAGCCGGAAATGTTTCCCATGTGGGCTGGGAACCATGCGATGTGTGAAGACCGAAAGTTTTCCTCCTTCGTCTCGTGGTTGAAAAGCCTGTTAACAACCGCAGCTGCCTTCGAAGAGACTAGGGCCGCCGAAAAAGTTCTTATAGCTGTTCTAGAGTCCGAGTAAATGACAGAGGCTTCAGTGCAGCTTCGAAGGGCTAGCGCAATGGCCATTTCCTCTGCTTCGTGGGTGAAATTGGTAACTACCGTGGCTGCGTTGACGAGCGAGCCATGGGCGTCCACCACAGAGACTGCATAGGCACCTCGATTCCAATATTTTGCGGCATCAACGAAGAGGGCCTTCGTATCGTTGCACATGATCTTGGCGAGTATTGCCTTGGCTCTCGCTTTTCTTCGTCCTTCATTGTGGGTTGGGTGTATGTTTCTGGGAATCGGGTCAACTGTTATCGCTTTCCTGGCTTGTGTGCAAAGTTGGGAGTTTTCTGGCGGCATGAAGAAAGGCTGAAGACCGGCTTCAAACAATATCTCGTTGCCCGCCTTTGAGAGTGAGAGCCGACTAATCTGTGCATGCCGCTGTGCCTCAAAGAGTTCGGTAGCTGTATTATGCAGGCCCAATTGTAAGAGTCGTTCCGTACTAGTGTTGCGAGGGAGGCTCAGGACCCTTTTCAATCCTGTTCGAATTAATGTATCAATTTTGTTGAGCTCTGTCTTCTTCCAGTTGAGGAAGGGGGCGGCGTAAGTCACGTGGCTGATGAGAAAGGCGTGAAATGCTTTCATGAGGTTGTCCTCTTTCAGACCAGCCCTTCTACTGTTGACCCTTGATAATACCCTGGTGAAGTTGAAGACACTTTTCTCTATACGTTTGAGGGCCTCCGCGTTGTCACCGCTGTAAGCACCAACTACCATGCCCAGGACCTTGATTGTGTTACATATTGGGATACTACCTCCGTCCTTGGTGTGTAAGTGAACGGGGAGGGAGCTAAGGAGCTGTCCCTTTCTGGGGCCGTGTTTACACAGAAGGAGCTCTGATTTGCTCGTAGATAGCTTCAGCCCCGTATTTTGTAGGAAAGCTTGTGTGGTGTCTAGGGCATGTTGTAGGTTCTGCTCCAGGGAGCCTAGTGGGCCACTTGTGGACCAGATGGTAATGTCATCTGCGTAAATCACGTGTCCTACCCCATGAACTTTCGAGAGTCGGTTCGCCAGATCGTGCATTGCGATGTTGAAAAGAAGTGGCGAAAGCACTGACCCTTGGGGGGTGCCGACGTTTCCCAGCTTGTGCTTACGGCTTCTGATTTGTCCGATGTTTATGGTAGCCGTACGGTCCGCCAAAAACGATCTGACATAGTTGTGAAATTTTTCTCCGAGATGTAAACTGGAGATTTCGTTGAGGATATGTTCGTGCCTGACCGTATCGAAGGCCTTCGTTATGTCGAGCGCCAGGATGCCCTTTACGTCCCGTGATTTATTGTCTATCACAGCACTCCTGATAAGGAGCATGGCATCTTGTGTTGATAGTGATTTTCGGAATCCTATGAGATTGTGGCGAAAAAGGCTGTTTGCTTCGATGTGCTCTGCAATTCTATTGTGAATGACATGTTCGGCGACCTTTCCGAGGCACGAAGTAAGGGATATTGGTCTCAAGTTCTCGGCATGGAGCGGTTTTCCGGGTTTGGGGATGAGAATTATATTGGCAGTTCGCCATTCATCCGGTACGCGGCCCGCCGTCCATACTTCGTTTATTTTCTTTGTAATGATTTGTATGGCTTGGTTATCTAAGTTTCTGAGAAGTTTGTTAGTTAATCCGTCTGGACCAGGGGCCGAGCGGCCGTTAAGGCCATGAAGGGCGTGCACAATCTCTGAGACCTCGAATGGACGATCCAGTGAGCGTTGAGGTGTCCCCTTGTACTCGCATGCCGGGTCGTCCCAGGGGACTGATTTGCTTTCTGTCGGCAGGTATATGTCTGCCAGGGTGTTAGCAAAGTCCTGAGGACTAGTGCCTTCAATCGTGTGCAGGTGGACGAGTCTGTCGAGCATTATTCGAGCATTGCTCTTGGTCGGTTTGTTGCTGTCGGCGAATAGGTTTTTTAGAAGGCTCCACTTGCTTCCCCGTCTCATTTTACCATCCGCCTCATTACAAACCTCATCCCATTGTTGCGCACTCAGCTCTCTGGAATGTTCTTCGATTTTTTTGTTTATTTCCCTTAGTTTAGATCGCAGCCTCCTGTTTAGCTTCTGCTTTTCCCATCGGCCTCTTAGCGCATTCTTCGCCTCCAGGAGATGTGCGAGTCTGGAGTCCATGACTGGAACCTCCAGGTCCAAGGTTATTTCTTTAGTGGCTTTTGCCACCGTACTTTTCAGATTTTCCAGAAGCTCTTCAAAGGTTTCCCCTTGGCTGTCCTCGCTACCCCTTATTCTTCGGCAAAGGTCCCAGTCGACGTATCTGTACGTCTTAGGTGGAGCGGGTGTGATACGGACGTTGATTTCTAAGATGAAATGGTCGCTGCCAAGGTCCTCTTGCAGATTGTCCCACGACCCTTCCGCGTTTCCGAGGAACGTCAGGTCGGGGGTGGTGTCTCGCTGAACAGAATTGCCTCTGCGTGTCGGAAACCTTGAGTCCGTGATTAACTTCAAGTTGAGGTTGTTTGCACACTCCGCAAGGTTAAGACCTTTCCTGTCATTGGTACTGTAGCCCCAAACGTTGTTGTGCGCATTGAAGTCGCCGGCAACGATCAACGGCCGGTCCTTGGCTTGCGACACCGCCGATGATAGGAGTTTGGTAAAGTTCCTGAGTCGGTCGGTCGGAGAACTGTATACGTTCAGTATGTAAAGGTGAGCTTTAAGAGTTCGACTCGGAATGATTTCTGTTATCATGGATTCCAGGCCTTTCTTGTATGTCGGGGTGTCCCTTTCCATAAAGCTGATGTCCTTACGGATGAGGGTGGCAATGCCCCTGGCTTGTTTGAAGTCGGGGTCCAGGGTTGGCCTGGAAACCCTGTACCCCGAAAAGGACATGTTTTGAATGTACTTTTCCGCCCCGCACTCCTGTAAAATGATGACATGTGGTTTTTCTTTACATGATCGTACTAATTGCGTTAGGTTAGCTTTCTTTTTGTTGAATGAATTACAGTTCCATTGCCAGATCTTGAAAAATTGTGGTGTGCTATCCATGGTGCTGACTTGGCATGACCCCTTGTGTGTTCGCTTCACCTATTGGACCTGGTGGCTGAGGGGATGTCGGCAGCGCAGGTTGGGGTCCCTGGGAAGACATGGACCCCGGGTCCGGCGTGGGAATTCGTCTCGTGGCTCTGGGTTGAGCAATTGGTCTTTCCAGACGATCGAGTCTACCGCAAATTTGTATGAGTGCCTCTTTAATGTCGGCAATTGCTGATTGGAATTTACTGAACTTACTCTTCGTCTTGCGGTGCTTTTTGGCTTTGTTGTCACTAGCTAAGGCGTTAGAAGGAGCTTCGCTGACGTCGGACATAAAGTCGTCTACTTCTGATGTGTCGTCATCTGTCTCGGTGTTTACGGCTCTGCGTTTATTTGGGCTACATGACGCGACCACAGATCCTGATGATTGAGGGATGGGTGGCGGTGTGTCTTTTAGGATACGTCCTTCTAGCCTGGCGAGAGTTGCCTTCAGTTCAGCTAGTTCCTGTTTGAGTGCTTTGTTTTCCCGTTCTAGTGTGTGTATTCGTGGATCTGCCACATGCTCTGGCTGTACCTTACCTTGCTTTGAAGTTGTCGGTGTTGTCGGTGCAGAGCCGCTGTCGCGAACCATGTCGGCCCAGGTCATTTTCTTGCCAGGACATCTCGACCAGGATCGGCCCCTGGAGCAAGAGCGCCCGCTGGATTGAGAGTGCGCTGTGGAACGGGAGCGCCGTCTGGAACGGGTGCGCCGTCTGGAACGGGAGCGTCCTCTGGAACGGGAGCGTCCTCTGGAACGGGAACGCCCGCTGGAGCTGGAGCGCCGCTTGGGAGTGGAACCATCTGCCATCTCCGGTTGTATGTCCGCGAGGTCGTTAACCTCGTCAGCGTTGGCTTCTTTCTCGGAGCGGTGGCGTCTTTGTCTTCGGCGTCGTCGCACGACATATGGGATGTGGTATCTTTTGCTGCAGCAACGGTCACCTGTTGGGTGATCACCTTCACAGAGCTTGCATTTCGGAGTGCAACGGTGGGCTTCTGCAGCATCGTTTGAGAGTGCGTCTCCGCAGTTGTGGCATTTACTTTTCTCTGCCTTGCTCTGGTGGCATACGTCGGCCCGGTGCCCGACTCGGCCGCAGGCGTGACAAACATCGACTTGGCGTTTGTAAAGGGAACACGGCACTAAGGCCGTTCCGCACATGACGTTTTTGGGAACTCGAAGCCCATCAAAGAGTATCACAACAACGTGCGTGTTTTTGATTCTCTTGACTTCAATGGCGGTCGGGTTTCGTTGGTTGACAATCATGCCTCTGAGGGTGTGCTCTTCTATCGAGGGGTCAACATTCCTGATGACGCCTTTACAAGTGTTTTCCGGGGCGGCTAAGTAGGCAGAAACATCAAATGCGCCGACTTTCGTGTGAAGTTTCTGAATTCCAGCGTATGCGACTGCGTTGGATCTGACCGGAGTCGAAATAACAAGAATATTCTGTACCTTGTTGGGGCAGACTGTGTCTTCCGATGCTTCTTGGTCAGTGAGCCCAGCTGCCATAGTCAGAGCTCTCGACAGCAGTACCATGTCCGTCTTCGAAACGTCAAGCCCTCCGCGGGGCCGTACAATGACCTTTATCTGGTCTCTCGGCAGCCGAGGGAGTCGCGAAGCGGCTACAACCTTCTGCACTGTTGAGAGGGAGCGAGCGTTGAAACCATGCTTCTTTGCTGTGTCTGCCGTAGACTTTGCAGCGGTAGCAGACGCTGCGTTCCTTGCCGGATCTCGTTTCCGCCGGGCGCCAAGGGCGGTGGTCCACCCCGCTCCGTCGAATTCTTCCGGAGTGATATCCATGCCTTCAACTGTCACCATCTCGGGCATCCTCGCTGCCTAGTCAGGTGCGGCAGGGGCCTGACGAGGCCCGGCACTGCCTCGAAATGAACCCTAGCTCCGTACTCGTAGCCGAGGGGTTAGTCCTAGAGACGCGTCCCTCGCTTCGCACACTTGAAGTTCAATAACTCGCCGAAAAGTTCACTCACCCCAACGAGAACGATGTCGTGAGATAGCTTGCACAAAACTGGTTTAGGAAAATCCAATGGATCGGTGGAGAACACAAGAAAGATGTCCGAAAACATTTAAAGAAGCGGGAGCAGACGCGGCCACGTCTGCACTCCCGGACGCCACCTAGCGGACCTCCCTGGGCTGCATGGTGTAAAAAAAATTGGGGGACCCTTAAGCTTTGCCTGTAAGGGTCGAACGCAATAGCGAAATCCGGCCCCAAGTGCGCCCCTCAAACGCTAAGTGCATATATGTTTTGTTACAGACACGCATGCACGCGCACACACACACACGCACACAGTAGATTGTACCAGCCACGCGCGCGCGAATGGTACATACAGCTTTTTGATCTAGAGCAAGAGTCGCATGGCCTTCAATACACATGGTGCGCTCACCATATTGGAGGCCATAAAGAGTCTCACAATGCCTCACAGATAGCTGCACATTGCCTATCATTTGCTGCTTGTTTGATCAACGCCTCTGAAAAGGCATATGTTTTCCGCTTGATGAACCTAGTTGTCCATTTTAGAGCTGTTTAAAGTTGCTGTGTGTTTAGCGGTGACAATCCCGGCCTTTTTCGACGTAGTTTGAGGCTTCCCGAATGCGCCTACAAATCGCCGACTGAGCTCTTTTTTGTTGTGACACCTATCGAACAAAACGCGTAAAGGGGCCCTGAAACAGTTTTTCGAAAAACTATGGAACGAATTCACTACACGAGCTTATTGTCTGACGAATTCAATGCCGCAAAAATTTTAAGAATCCGTCTAGTGCGAGTGGAGTTAGAAAGGTTTGCCGCATGCTACAATTGCACTATCTCTTCTCTCGTCCCGACGAAAGCGCTGGAAGCTAAGCAGGGAGGGGTGGCAGGGGCAAAGAAAATACCACGCCTCGTGTTCTTGATCACTTTTTTCTTCGAATGCGCGGCTTTTTGAGTGTGATCGTGCGCGCACGCGTGGACAAGTAGCGGCATCCCGCGGCAATCTCTGTAACGTTCTCTTTCGTTCACAGACACACAGACGATTTTTCACTCACAACCAACGGGGCCGACACTAATGGCGGTATTTCTGCGACACGAGCTTTCTAACGCTATGTTAAAAAAGGCGACATTCTTCTAACGCTGGGTTCTAAGATGCGAAACCCCGTTATGGACCCTAGGCAATGCATTTGATTTTTCTCGTGACTCCCTTCGGGGAGGTGAGGGATTTTTTTTTCTTTTGGCATTCTATCACTGGGCTGTTTGTATATGAGCATATATTGATGAAAATTCAGCATTAAGACAACAAGCGTGCTCCTCGTTGACCCAGAAGTTTGAGTGCATATTGTAATAGATCGAGTCAGGTGGGTCCGCAGCGACGCCATGCTACGCTGTAGGCAAATGGTTTTTGAGAGACTTCAGTTTTCAAGGTACTCGAAGATTGAGCTTCCCCGCTTCATAAAATGGACACGTTGTGCTAAAGGCAATAAATGATATATGTTTGCTGCAAAGTCTAAAAATGAAGTGAGATGATGTCACCAGAATTGCCAGATTTGGCTACTTTACGCCAGGTTGGCTACCTTGAAAGGTCGCAGCGAGAAACAAATATTACATTGGCTACTTGGCTACTTTTTGGCTCTTATTCTGGCACTGGCACCAACAGATAACATACGCTAAAACGGAGAGTAACTATAAAAAGGTATTAGGTGTTCATTCACAGTGCTGGTTACGGCTTCCTCGGGGTACTCGCTTTTTTTTTACTCAGTTTACCGGAAGCAACTCCGTGCTCCCGGAACGCGCCCCGGCTGCCATTGTTTTCACAACATCAATGGAGCTCCTGTAGGTTAGACATGAATACCAGTTGCTTTTCATGAGGCTAGTTCATCAAACAAGGTAAAGGTAAAAACAAAGTCACACCACATCAACGGAGCGCATGATGATGGGTGGGGCGAAGATTCCATTCATCCGTCCACTCTTCCGCCGATGCGTCAGTCTGTGCGACCGTCCATGCGTCCGTCCTTCAGTCCTTGCATGTGTTCATGCGTCCGTCCGTGCATCTATCTGTCTCTCCGTCCGTGCGTCCGTCCATTGTCGGACACAGCCTCTCCTTATATGAACGCATAAGCGTCAGTAACAAGAGGGACCACGACGCTAAGCTTAGCTACGTGCTCTTTTTAACTGACCTTTGGTGCACCAGCCATGAATCGAACATGGAAAACTGGTCAGCCTTCGAGACACTACTGACCTAAGCATTTGGCCAACAACAGGCTCGCAAGCTACACGCTGATCAGTGTCTATGCCACTGAGCCCAGCAGTATGGCGAGGCATTTCATGTTACAGTGATGACGTCCTACACCCCTGCAGACGGGTCAACACCTCTATGCCAGAAGATCGGCAACACGCCAGCCCACCTCACCTCCAGTTTACAGGCCCCAACCCTGCTTCTCCGATCCCTGAACCGCATGGCGATTTCAAAAGTCAGGAGACCGACGGAATCCCGTCTGGTCGGGGACAAAACTGGTGCATTATAACAAAAACCTAGGTGAAATACACAATAACTAACGAAGACGTTTCGGCCCCCTACACGGGAACCTTGTTGACAGTGACAGCACACGCCGTAGTCGCTATCTTCGAGCACGTGTTATCACGTAGTAAAAATAAAAACACCGCGCCTGCAGAGGGGGCTGGGTCCCAATATTTTTGTTAGTGTATGCGCAGTAACCGCCGGAATGGTCAAAGATTCCATGTGGAATCGCGCAAATAACATTCTTTCCATCACAATGATGCAGGTGTTATCCTGTTTAGTGTCATGTTCAGTAGACGCGACGTTCTCGGCGAGAGCATTAGAAGCCTCTTCTCTTGACGCCATTTAAATGTTCCCGTAGCCTTCTTTTGTAATTGTCTCGCCATTATACACATGTTTGCCGCCTTCGAAAGGAGTTTTGTGCACTACAGCGGAAAGTCGTGTCTGTCTAACTTATCCTTGACATTTCTGAGTCAGCCTTTGAGCTTCCGTGCTGAAACGTGAGCCGCTTGCACGTCGTAGCCACTCGAAACCCGAGTGAGAGGTTCACTCTCCCAGGCTTCAGCCAAACTCTCGCTCTGTGTAGCAATGTTCACAACAATAATGCCGCCCGCCCTGTCCAGTTTGCGTTTTTCTTTATTTGTTATTTTGCGTGCACGTGAATGCATGCAGCAGTTATTTTTTCAAACTTGACATTGACGCAAGAGTGACTAGTTGAATTTTGTTTACTATTCCACTAGTGTCTTACTCTATGCGTAAAATGAGCCCATTACATTCGCTTCAGCACTCAATTTTTATTATTATTTTTGTCCCCTTCATGGCTTAACCAGTGTTTTTATTGCTTTAAACATTTGCCTCGCGTAGACTACATGCTCATTACCTTGAGTTTAGACCACAATCTTGTTGTTTGACGCTCTTATCAAATTATGCTGTCAATGTTATTTCGAGACTGGTGACGTATTTTCTAATCACCATTCCAAGCGATTGTGTGATTTCACCAGCGCTGAAAAGCCGCATATGCTTGTTTACTTTGAATACTCTGACGAAGGCCATGTCACAGCTGAAACGTTAAGCATAAAAGTTTTCGTCTCTCGTATACGTGCACCCGCTTGTGAGTAATATGACTTCCTTGTCCCGTACATCTTTATTATAGAGGCCGGATTTATAGGCACTAGAATCGCGTTTTAGACGCCAATAATATGCAAGGAAAACAACGTTTTAGGCAACCAGAATAGGCAGGAAAAACCATATTTTAAACTTTCATAAACGTAACTGAGGGCACAATGAAATTTAGCTAAACGCATATAATTTTTAAAATAAACACGCTTGTGACCTGCATCAACGACAGTAAAGCCAGAAATGTTTTTCGATGGCACAAAGATGGCAAAAGCCGAATATTGCCGTGCACTAGTCCTGATTGTCCAACAGATTACCACACAGGGTGTGGTGATCTGTGCGGTGATCTTTCATCTCTGGCATAGCCGGTCAAGCGTTCGCTGTGGAATGAA